>JBBCBC010000031.1:17555817-17745397 GCA_037126765.1 Stenogyne calaminthoides | reverse complement strand
ATTCACATTAGATAATGCTTCATCTCTTCATCTTTAGGGGCTAAGTGATCTTTCGCCATCAATGTCATCAATAAGGGAAATTGCACCTAGGTACATTTTTTTAAAAAAACTTGCAACCAGGTACATTTTGGTTGCACATATGTGAGTACAATTGCACCGAACATTGGTTGCACATATGTGGGCATAATTGCACTTCGGTGCAATTGTACCCACATATGTGCAACCAAAATGTACCTGGTTGCAAGTACACTTCAAAAAAATGTACCTGGTTGCAATTACACCTCATCAATATATTACGATTCAACATTATAATCTTCCTCTCTTCCTTTTCTCTCACAAATTTCATTCTCCCTCTTTCCAATTTGCTCATCACTTCAACATCCTATCCTCTAGTGAGTCTCGAAGTTCTGCAACAACTTCATTAGTAAAAGGACTTTGTGATGCCTTACCTTTTTTTTTTCCCTTTTTTTACATAAAAGACGGGGAATAGTTGAACATCCACAACTTGAAGTTTCTGGATTGGAGGGTATGGAATACCCTCCATCTTCATTGGTCCTTGATCTTTTAGAGTTGTCACCACTTTATGCATTACCTTGTTCATTTTCATCACGGAAACGTGTTGAATCATTGACCTAATTTAATTTGCCACTTGGAAGTTTTACACATAGCTTCATTAAATACAATTAAATCCTAAAACTTGTTGTCACTCGATTCATAGATTGAATAAACTTTTTTCTTAATATCGTTCTGGCTCATTTCGCTCCTTTTTCGACGATATACTTCCTTGTAAGCAACAATGCACTTGTTTGCATTTAAACTAAGTCGTTTCTAATGACCTTTCACTGACTCCATGTTTCTTTATAATATCTCTATTGGATTTTCTTGTCGAGCTTCGTGATACATATTCTGCACTTGTTTCCATGGTGATGTACTCTTTTGATTTTTACCATGTACACTATCTCCACTAACATAACACCAACATGACATTAGAATTACATCTTCTTTCACACACCAAGATACACATTTTGCTCTTTTTTAATTTTTGTCTGTTGGTGGAGTTTCTTGGAACAAATTTCGGGAGACATTTTGTGATGTTTGGACTTGTGGAGACATAGGAACTTGATTAAGATCCGAAGAAAATTAAAAAATTTGATAATATAGTGAGTTTGAAAATTCTTCAGAACTCAAAAAGAAGAGTTAAGATAAGATTCAAAATTTGGATAGTCTCAAATTTTGAGAGTATGGATAATTTTGAGAGTTTGAAAAACAAGTGTAATTATTTGGATTCATAATAGGGAATTATAGAAATTAGAATATAAATATTAGAAGAGAAAAGAGAAAATTTTAGTTTGTGTTTTAAAATATTTCGACAGTGAACTTTATTTATAGAGATTTTTTCTTTTATGAATTTTGATTATATTTTAATACACATTATCTTCAATATTTACAAATCTAACTATATAAGAAAATCTATAAGAACCAATCAAAAATCGCCATGTGTGTATAATTGAATGGAGTTGGGAATGATACTGAGGTGGTCAACCTCCTAGTGTCATCTCATTTTATATACATTTGGAATTTTTAGTTAATAAAATTGTTTGTCCTCTTTCTGTGACATTTCGCCTAGGGTCACCGATAAAGGTAGTCTAATAGAAGAAATGTGGAAGAAATATGGAGTAATTCCCAAATGGGATAGTTACTATTAAGTACCATTTATAAGTAGTTCTTACTCTTAAGTGCTACACTTTTTAAATGTTATTCTTAGGTCCAAAAAAAAGGTGTTAAAGACTTAAATGACCTTATATGATACAATATACCAAATTTGTACAATTTTGAATTTATTTTGAAATATCTTGACCGAAATTTAAACATTTATTCCCTTAAAAAATATGCACACCCCAATTTTTTTTAATCATCTATTTTATTAATTTTCAAAAAAATTACATATTCATATATATATATATATATATTAAATTATACATTTTTAACCATTCTGCAAATTATCAAAAAATTCTGCACACCCTCAATTTTTTTAATTATTTGTCCTTTTATTTAATTAATTTTTTTAATTCTGTATACCCGTAAAAATTTATGCACACCCGTAAAAAGTTTACACACCACATTTTTTTTATTATCTGTCCGTTTATTTAATTATTTTTTTTAACTTTGCACACCCGTAAAAATTTTTTGCACACCCATAAAAAAATTTACACACCCCAATTTTTTCTTTTATTATCTGTCCGTTTATTTAATTAATTTTATTTATTCTGCACACACGTAAAAGTTTCTGCACTCCCGTAAATAATTTTGCACACCCTTTTTTTTATTATTTATCCTTTTATTTAATTAATTTTTTTAATTCTGCATCCCCCGTAAAAAATTCTGCACACCCCAAGTGTTTTTAAAATTATCTGTCCATTTATTTAATTAATTTTATTAATTCTGCACATACATAAAAGAAAATTACAGAAAAAGTGCACACTTTGATATTGAAATCTCTTTCTTTCTCTCTCCTGCTCAATAATCTGCACACCGTATATATATTAAATTGTATATTCTTAAAAGTTCTGCACAAAAAAAAAAAAAAATCTACATACCTTTAAAAAAAAATCTGCACTCTTAAATGAACAGGGAAAATTGGTCGATTGGGTTATTTCGAATAGAAATCCAACGTAAAACCAGGTGAAAATCGTATCAAAAATCCAATGTAAAACTAGGTGAAAATCGAAAAAATTGGTTAGAAATAATATGAAATTTCTTCGTCGAACAATTCCAGCGATTACGGCAAACTATTTCGGCAATTTTTTTATTTGGAAAAGGCTTGGGATATCTTCGCAGCACAAATTTGGCAATGTGGTTTTGGAAAGAGAATTGGTTTTCAAAGTGTGGTGTAATTTGCCAATCATTTGTGTATTTCCATTTGTAGAATAAATTCGTAATACAGGAATGTGAAACAAACTGGTGATGCGAAATTTATGGCAATTTTCAAGGGATTTGTGATTTTTGATAATTTTTAAGGTTTTAACCGATTATTCTTATTATAATATCCCTAATTCATTAATTACTTAGTATAAGGGCATAAATGTGAACTATTGCACCTAATAGTTATACTAAAAATGTAATGCACCTTAGAGTAAGATTACTCAAAATATGGTACTAGAGAGTAATTTTCCCTTCCCAAACTTAGCATAGAGAAATAAAGTTTTGTCAATTGGTGTATTATTTAACAAACTTTTGTATATAATATTATATGGATTTTAGATCCGTGTTCATGCCCCCCATTCTTCAGAAAATTGACAGATCTTTTGTGGATCGAATTGGATCAAACAAGTTTTTTATTTTAAAATTCACCCTAAGGTAAAACAGGAAAACACGCTCCCAAATTTATGTTTCTTATAAGGACAAATATGTGTTGTTGTAAGGACAAATAATACATATTTGTCTCTTTAGTATATATATTTTGTTTTTATAGTAGCACATATAAGGTATACAAAGTTGTGTTACTATAAAGATAATATATACGTTATTGTATAAACAAAACGACACTCCCTCTATTTCATCAGTTTCCCCCTTTGATTTTTTATCTGCTTCTCCTTCTGACTTGTAACCAACCGCCTTAAGTAAACACTCAAACCATCAGATTAAACCATTGAAATAGTAACAAATAGTTATTCTTACAATAACACATAATTGTCTTTATAGTAACACAATTAAGAGCGAATTTTCCTATGTTGCCTTTGCACAAGTTTTTAAGAAAAAATTGTTTGACCTGATTTGACCACTCAGGATTCATGAATTTTCAACTTCTTCTCGTTTAAATTAATATTGCACGTACAATATTGTACATGAGAGGTTCTCATATTATTGTTTTGGGGCTCGGTAGAAGAACACTTGGACTTTTATGGTACGAAGTTGAAGTGGTGCAGGTTAAACGTATGCCCAGAATTTGATTTACGTGCTACTGTAAGTGGTAACAATTGAAAAGAAAGAAATCAATATGCACTCCTTATGATGAGGATAAAGCCAAATTTTGTGGGGTTCCTACTTGGTCGCAAATCCAGATGATGTTCCTATTTGTGGTTATTATAATTTTACGATTTACAAATGCTAATTTTGAAAGCTTTTAAAATTCTAATACAACTCCTATTTCTACAAATCTATCGTCTGCAGTTGTATTTTTTTACCAAAATATATAGTGTTACAAAACCCACCTCTTGTTTGAAAATGTAATCCATGTGTGGTTTTGAAATTGCATAAACCACCCCCCAACCCCACCCCCCCCTTCTTTAATTTATTAAACCAAACAAATTATCCTATTTTCTCTATTTCTCATATCTTTTTTTCCAAATATTGAAGTTTTGCGACTATACCATGAAGGACATACCACGAGAAATAGAGAAAACAAATAAAATTGTTAACTCGTTTATGGAAAATGGAATAATTTGCTTGGTTTAATAAACCACAAAGGGGATTTGGCGAAACATTTTCAAACCACAAGGTGGTTTTGTGCAATTAACCCACACTTTATACACACGAGAGAAGACAACGATATGCTACTCGATGAAGATAGACACAAGAATAATTGTGTCTATTGTCAACGTCTCTGTATTCATTTAAGCACCACCAGTTTCACATCAAATTTTATTTATTACAATTATTACTAATGCCAATCAATTTGATCTGTGCATCTAATGCTGATTGTAACCTAATACCTTGTACATTGATGCAGACCAGATGTTCAAGCTCGCTATTTCCAAAGCTTCCGATGTACTAATAATTTACAGTGGATTTGATAGCGTCCAATATCTGCCATCAACATAACATATTAACGTGTCATTTCACGTGCATTCCCCACTAAATACGGACATTGAAAACGACTAACCTTATTTTTAGTTGGCAGGTAGAATGGCTCAAACACAAGAGGAAAAGGTGTATCGAGGCCACATACTCTTGCTACTGGAGCTTCTAACTGCCAAGAGTATTCAATCATGATTTTACCACCCACAGAAAAAGAAAATGTAAACTTCATCTACATGATTAACTAACAAAACAGAATGAACATCTTGGTTAAATTTTGCTTCATTTTCGAGCGACATAGCAACAAATGAGTGAACTGAATTTACAATTATCATCATAAAAAAGAAGGATTTGCTGGACTTATCGACAGATATCCAATAAAAGTGAATGGAAGTCTTCCTTTGCATTTCTTCTACCATTTGGCTTTATCATCTCGAAACATTTCAGGTAATATACTTCTAGTGCAACTAAAATGTCCTAATTGAAACACTGGTCTTTCATCTATTCAGGAATAATAATGGGAAATTGGGAATGGTAACAAAAGTACTACGTAGAATGAGCTAATTTCAATGTTAAAGCTTACTGCTTACCCTCAGAAAGCATCGTTCAACTATGGAGGCAGAAATCTCAGCACCAAACCCACCTGTTATTGGAGCTTCGTGACTAACCTACAGAAGCCAAACATGAGTGTAGGGATGAGAAATAAAATATCTTCGTCAAAGAACATATTACATAGAAATGATCCTCACCAGGAGCCTTCCAGTTTTATTAACTGAGGCCTCCACCGTTTCCTTATCCCACGGAATTAGAGTTTTCAGATCTATTAACTCGCAGGAGATGCCATCCTACAAAAGTTAAATTTTCAAGGGTCGAAAGGTAATTCAGAAACCGAAATTATACTACATAAACATAATGCACGCATATATTAACATTCTGATAGCTATGATCTAGTGACACATTGATCAAGATTGCATGATAATTTGAAACAGATTCATATAGTTACATTGAAGGTAACTGAACAATGATTGAACCAATTTTAAGATCCAACTGGCAAGTACAGTTAGAAAAATGAACTTTTTGGTGCATAGGCCATGTGTAGGACCAGATACCTTCTCAGCATCAATACATGCCTGCTCCATGATTGATAGTTGAGCCCCCCATCCAACAAGTGTTATGTCGCTACCTTCACGAATCACCTGATAACCAAAGATTTTTCAGATGCATAATTATTTGTTCACAAGGCAAATACTTCGATACACCAGTTGTATCGTGCAACTCAAGTGCATTTTAAAATGGTATTCGTTGTTTTACTAAAAGGTATTAGTTTGTCAGTATTAGTTGTTTTCTCCGAACAATATTAGTTGTTTTCTCCGAACAATATTAGTTGTTTTCATTGAAAAGTAATAGTTGTGCACCAGTTGCACGGTGCAACTGGTGCACCCAAGTGTTACACTTGGTATAAAGAACAAAAAATCAGCATACCTCAGCCTCCGATAAAGGCAACATGTAATCTTTATCTGGGACTTCTTCTACTGCAAGCCGGTACAGCCACTGAGACCATTTAAGCATGAAGTTATCATGTAACTTAATATTAACAGACTGATACTGATTACAATCGTGAAAAAAAAACAAATATAAATATACCTTTGGTTCAAAAAACACAACTGGATTTGGGTCACGGATGCTTGACAATAGTAATCCTTTAGCTTGTTGAGGACTGCGAGGTATTACCACCTAAAAAAACCTAATGTGTGAAATGAACTATAGAAGTAATTGGTTCAGTCTAAATTCAGGATATTGACTCTTGCATACGTACATACACCATATATTATTAAGATCAATAAAAAGTCTCTAGGACAGGTTAATAGTCTAATACTGAAAGCGAAAAGTCCCTCAATTTAAAAAAAATATTTAGAGCACCACCTAAGATCCATCTTTAACCACATTCTTTGGGATTATTAACTCAAATCGATGTAAAACTATACTGTTGGAAGCAAGAACGATAAACATTATATGAGTCTAATTGATACCTTTATACCAGGAACATGGCAGAAAAAGGCTTCTGGAGATTGTGAATGATAATGGCCTCCGTGACCCACAGCTCCATAAGGTGTCCGAATTGTTAAGCCTGGGAAAGTTTAAGCATGTGGTAAGTACAAACACAACATGAAATACATGGTTTACAGCTTGATTAGTTACCTCCACAGTTAAATTGATTACCACTCCGGTATCTAAATTTAGCAGCTTCATTCACAATCTGTAAATAATGACTTGATCAGTATAAATGAAGCAGCATTTACATGGGAAACAAAGCAGAAAAGGACGGGCTGGGTGCATACCTGATCAAAAGCTGGAAAAATATAATCTGCAAATTGAATTTCAGCTATTGCTCGATTCCCCTAAAATTTGTGATAGCAAAAGAAGTTCAAGTTTCAAATATGAAATATATACACAATTTTATGCAGGCAAAAGACTACCATAGCTGCAAGACCAATCGCAAATCCAACAATGCCCTGCATTAAAATCCCACTTGTTAAATTAATATCTTCTTCAGGTATCATTCCCAATTGAAAATGAAAACTAAATGATAACAGAGGGGATAAATTAAGACAAAATGAAAGGTAGATATGGCAGAAGCACCTGCTCGCAAAGAGGAGTATTGAAAACTCTACGTTTGCCAAATCGATCAGCTAATCCAGTAGTGCAGCGAAAAACACCACCAAACCCCACATCTTCCCCGAAAACATAAGCACTGAACAGCAGAAAGTTAAACAAATAACAGAAATCAGAAAATTTCATTCATTTCTGAGCTCAAAACACCACCAAACCCCACATCTTCCCCGAAAACATAAGCACTGAATAGCAGAAAGTTAAAAGAATAACAGAAATCAGAAAAATTTTCATCCATTTCTGAGCTCAAAACACCACGAAATCCCACATCTTCCCCGAAAACATAAGCACTGAATAGCAGAAAGTTAAACAAATAACAGAAACTAGCCTAAATTTCATCAATTTCTGAGGCCCGTTATGAATATTAACGCCAACAACAACACCGAATCACAAGCAGAAGATCTCAAAACAGAGCGTCAAATTAAAATTGCAGTAAATAAAACGGCAATGAAAAGGGCAGGAGATGGAATTCGAAATCCGGCATGAATAAGTAGATAGAATCGGGAGGAGAGAAGATACCGATTGTCGGTTTCCAAGGCAATGTGAAGAGCTTGATTAATGGCAGAAAAGAGATTGATGCTGCTACTGCTCTCACTTCCAATGGCAGAAGTTGAAGTTGAGAGTCCCCTCAAATTAAAAGACCTGCTTCCTCCCCCATGATTGAGAATCAGTCCTCCAATTATCCTCAAGCTCTTGGAGCCCATTTTGAATCTGAATCAACACGAAAGTGATCAAACTTTATGCTGAATATGCATTTGCATTTGCATTTTAGGCGTTATATTTATTTAATTTGGGCATAACTTAGCACGAGCTCCATAGGCTGTTTGGCTAAGAGCTCCAGACTATATACTATTTTCATTCCGAAAGACTTTGCGCTATTTTTATGGCATAAAAATTAAGAAAAATATATAAAGAGAAAGTGTTAAAGCATAATTTTATAAACTTTATGTATAAAATAAATAAAGTAATTTATTTGAATGTATAAGTGGATCCAAAAGTAATAGTAATGACATTTTATTTGGAGAGAATTCATAAGGAGTTTTCTTTTTTAGAATATGCAAAGTGTATTGGGACATCCCAATAAAAAAAATGTGTAAAATGTTTTGGCCTTCTAGGACAGAGGGAGGAAGTACTATTCATTGATTGCAAGTAAATTGTGGAATTGTTAAGATAATACTCCATCAATCTACTAAAATTGTGTTCAATTATTTGAGCACAAATTTTAAAAAAATATAGATAAAGTAGATAAAGTAAAAGATATTATAAGATATTGTGATATCCATTTATAAATAAAGTGAATTTTATGGGTAAAGTACAATGACAATATGAGTAATTAAGTGATGATTGGAGGTTGGATATAAAGTAAGTGTGTCCATAAATGAATGAACACCCTTTTGGTGGACGGAAAAATAAAGAAAATGAGTACAATTTTAGTGGACGGGGGGAGGGAGTATAACAAATTATGATTACGATTGTCAAATTTAAATTGTCTGAATAAACTTTTATAGGTAAGTATATTGGCTAGGTCTTGTATGCACTGAATAAGATCATCGCATGTATATATAAATAAGATTTTTAAGCGTCTGAACTTGTTATCTTTGAAATGTGCGATTTATTTCTACGTAAAATTGCATTTGTTTATATAGGAACATAGTTGCGTCTTCGCATTTAGAATAATTCATGCGTTTTTTTATTTTGTATACAGATGTTTTAAAACGACTATTTGAATCTCTTGATACAAGACCCTACAAGCATTATGAGATTCCACCCAAGTATATTTTTTTTTTCAAAAATATATTTATAAATTGCGCCATCTTTTGAATTTTTTTTTTTTTTTTTTTTTTGTAAATTATCAAATCTGCCATTTCAATTAAGAAATAGTTTCAAGACAAACATGATTAAATTATCGTAAAATAATTACCGAGAAAAAAATCTATAATTAGTTCACATTATTAATAATTCGGAAATTTAATAAATAAAAGTCATTTAAAGATGGGTATTATAAGGAAATGTAAAATGGACAATTTGTAGTTTTGTACTTTGTGAAAATTGGGTCCTCACATCTATGTTCGTTTGGATCACTATTTGTTATTTTTTCCAATAAAACAAATAAAAGTGGATGAAATAGGAGAGTCAGATAAGGATGAATCACAATTTCTCTTTGTTTTGAGTTGGCAGCACAATTATCGTCGAGTTGGGATTAAAGACTTTACCAAACTAATCCTAATTTTTCTGCCTTTCCTACCAACCACTATTTCCAAACTTGGGACTATCTATTAGGATTTGTTTGTTTTGAGATTTATTTGGATGGACTTAAAATTTTGCAATTCACGTCACGTATTAATTGGAGATTTTCACATCTAGTTTTTAAATATATTCCTATAAAATATACCTATATATCTATTTTCACAAAATTTAATATAATCATATCACCACTTTTTTTTCATCCACTTATTCTCTCACTCATTACAATATAATAATATAAAATCAAACTATTAAATATTTATTTGACATAAAGAAAAAATCACACCCTACAAAAATCTCATAACAAACACATAATTTTACTATTCATCAAAAATTTTAAATTCATAGGATTTTGAAATCATGATTCCTCCGCACACCCAAATCCCAAAACAAACGTACCCTTAGGCTATGTTTGTTTATAATTTTGAGGGAATTTGAAATTTTGTAGAGAGGATTTAGAAGAATTTGGTATAAAATAAAAAGTGTATTTATATTTTGTATACGTTTGAGAGTAAAAGTAGAATTTTGAAAAAATATATGGTAGAAATAATATTATATTGTAAAAAATAATATAGAAATGATTGAATGATTATGTAATGATAATAAAGTAAAAAAGTAGGAGAGAAAATATTGAGTTCGATAGATAATAATAATTGAAAAATACTATGTGATAAATGATTAATAGTGTATTGAAAATGAGAAAGACTTGTGTGAAATATTTTACACTAGTGTTATGTGCAATACAACATAAATAAGACAAAAATAGACTAAATTTCACGGGTCACGGGTCAGGTTGGGTCGGGCGGGTCGGGCGCGGGCAAGGTGGGCAAGTTGTTGATTGGGCGAACATGGTGGATATATATTAATAGATGCATATCATTATTGATCGTGTGTTGTAGTCCAGTGGTTTAGGTCTGCTCTTAATGTGTTTAGTCGCATGTTCAATTCCTACTGAACACATAATTTTATTTTCTAAAATTTTTAGTGTGTTACTATATCTATATATGAGTGTTACTACATTGTTATATTGAAAAAATATTTTTTTTTGTCAATTTTTTGTGTGTTACTATATTCATAACGTAACATGGGTTACATGGTAACACATTATTGTTCATATGGTAACACATGAGTATTCACATAGTATTACGACGATATATGAACAGTGTTACATATTACTAAAAAAATATATGTTACTACATGAACAAAAGGTGTTACCATATGAAGAAAAATGTGTTACCACATGAATAAAACCAGTACAAGTGCGAAAATAAATTCCCAGTAAAAAATTACAGATTTAAAGAACAACTTGATGTGTTACTACATGAACAAAAAGAGTGTTACCAAATGAGCAAAATAATGTTACTACATGACAAAAACCAATACAGACGCGAAGAAAACATCAGTCCAAAATTACAGATTTACAGAACAACGTGAAAACAGATTTACAGAACAGAGTGAAAAGAGTGCAAAAGGATCTGAAGTTCATCACACACTCTCATCCAAATGATCGGAGCGAAAAAGAAAATCAGGGCACGAACGAGGAAGAAGAAAGTCCATGAGATCCACCAGAAGAGAAGAGGAATAAGAGAAATCTGAAAATCGGAGATCCGCTAGAAGAGAAGAGAAATCTGGAAATCAAACCGCGTCGGCTGCGCGAGGAAGAAGATGAAGAAGTCCATTGGTCCACCAATAATCTGCCCTAACCCGTGTTCATCTGACAGCGGAAAAAAAAAACCCAATTGCACATATCACGCATACAAGTTTTCGTCATTGAAAATTATGTTTGAAAAAAATAAAATAAGTATATTATAGAAATTATAAAGTAGAATTTGAAGGATTTAAAATTTTATACCAAAATTCTGATATACCGAAATTCTAATAAGCAAACGGAAATTTGGGATTTGAAATTCTAAAAGAGACTTTAGAAACTATAAACAAACATATCCTTAATGTGGACCTAAAATATTATAGACTTTATTATTTCTTAATTGAGTAGGCTAGCTTGTTCAGTAAAGTAATTATAAAGTACTAGCATTTTTCTCAACACAAGTCATCTAGTCAAATATCCTTCTCGATGTTATCCATTATAAATTTTCAGCATATATTAAATTGAGATTTGAAAACGGAATATAACTTAGGCGTTAACGCTTGAGTATTGATTTGTGTTAAATTATTACTTTTTTTATACGAATTTTTATCTTAAATTAAACTTTAATTAAACACCCCAGCTCCGCCTTCAAAGTTTTGCCCTAATTAACAACAGCAGCAGCAGTCACCAGATTTCCAATCCTCCACTAAAATATTCGATTGAAAATAAAAGTAAAAATAAGATTTTTGTGTGAGTATATTAAAACTCTAAAATAAAAAAATTTAAACCGAGAAACAACCATGACTTTGAATTTCAAAATCGACTCCAAACATAGCCTAGAGCCCCAAGTACGATGTCAACATGAAATCCACAACACTGCATATCAATTGATCTAATCAAGTTACAAAACGTACTCATATCGATAAATAGTTGAAATATATGGAGTGATTTTAACTTGTGGTTTGTAGCTATACCAGTATTTTGCACTATTATAAGAAGTGCAATCACATCTGAGTGAGCATAGAAGGCACTTAAAAGACAAAAAAGTTTACTTGATGAGACTTTTTACTAATCCATGAACCTGAAAATCAGTTCCGTCTCAACCTGCACTGCGAAGGGCCTCTTGGGGCGCCGGAGAATCTGATTTCCCATTGGAAATTGCAGGTCACAAAAGGGTCTTGCTGCACATTGAAGCTTCTTCGTTAAATCCAGTGAAGTGGAAACATCAGAGTATCACTCCCTTGTCTTTCAAGTATCACTCAGACTCGAAATGGGGTTTGGCGGGGTAGACAAAGATGAGAGACGATGCAGTAGATGGTTGTAAACCAGCAGAGTATCTCACAGAATTCACGGTGACTCTAGGAAGCTGCAGGGATCCTAATCCCAGGGGAACAAGCATGTAACTGACAACATGAACCGACTGTGGCAGGACAAGCATCGTATCACTGTGGGGCCCAGACAAAACGAAACTCTGTGAATCAGATATCGAGCATTTCATCTCCTGGAGCTTCTCTGTCTGGTTACGAATTTTAACAGAATATATAAACGGGTTTCCAAGAATGGCATGAGCTGGGCAATCCAAACTCACAACCAGAAGAGGCAGTTCAACGTTCACATCAGGAAGCCGGTGTTTTGTAACTTGAGTACAATGATCCCCTACACTTGAATCCCTTTCCCATTTTAGACTCACTGTACCAATTTTCAACTTATTGGTATTCGCATTAGGGTAGACGGTGAAAACCTTCTTAAACTCTTCTCCTGGCACATGAATGATAGCTTCTCTGAACTCCTCGTTCTGAGGTTGTACAGTACAAGTACCGTTCCTCTCTTCTTCTGTCTCGATAGATATGGACAGCAATCGCAGTGGGACCTCCGAACAATTCTTAACACCAACAATAAGCATTGTTACTTCATTTAAAGCTAGTGAGGGCATCTGATCGGGTTCAGAAACGGACTTGATCTTTGATAGCAAAAGCGGGTCTTGCCTAAATGGAAGCATGTACCTATGGCTGATCATAACAGCAGTTTTGCCTTCAATCTGCAAGCTTTTATGTACATGCACTTTCTGGGAACTCGGTTCACCGCTCTGAGGAAAGTAACCTAACGAGACGTAAAGCATGATAGGCTTTGGACGATTCCACTTGATTTTGAGTTTGCAGGACCATTTTTCTCCTACATCTAGTGATGGCACAGATACCAATCCAAATGATGGCTGGATTTTCTGAATATTATCGGAGAGAGAATCAGACCGATCTTCTTCCGTTACATCGCATGATGTGTCAACAAGCTCAACGTGGAGATTGTCAGCTGAGAATGGTTCCTCTTCTCTTGGACTAAGCAGGCCACCACCCCTTGTATCTACCAGATTAATTTTTAATTCACCGGAATATAATGCATGCCCTTTAGAGGCAACCGTCACAGGCAAAATAAAGCTCTCTCCGACTAATGCAGGACCCGTTGAACCTAAGATTAGATCTACATGTGGGTCCGGTTCTTCAACCTGTATAGCCTTCTGTCCGGAGGATGCCAGACCGGGATCCTTGATGGGGATAGTTTCTAGAAGGTTCTCAAATCTCCAAAGTGGCAAATCATTCATAGAAGCAGGACTTTCGGCTCTGCAGCATATTGAAAAGTTTGGTCCTATTCTTGCAATTACATATATGCACTCAAGTTTTCCACTTTGATCTGCATTATTCATAACATAAATAACCATTAAATAATTCAGTATAGAATAAAAACGAGCTATATCCTTACCTACACCCGGTTTCGACATCAACAATAGGACCACCATTGTGATGGCATGACATGATCCTCATTGTTTGCCGTGAAAAACCTGGTATAGGATAGGCAAGTGTTTTTCCTGACAAATCCCAATATAGATAGCAGGAACTTTGGTCATGGACTCACGGTATTTCAATTAAGGAACCTAGTTTATATTTTAGTTTTATTTTAGTTCTTCGTCAAAAAGGCGTAGGTTTAGATTAAGTAATGAACTGGTTTTTACCAATACAAAAGCCTCCCTCCCTGGGTAACAAGTACAGATACTAGAAAGCAGTAATATATGATTATGCTACCAACTTACCAGACTTAATCTCATATGTCAATCGCAGCCATTTGTTCGTAGAGAGAACCAGAGCTGGAGCTGTCTCAACTCTACGACCTGGTTGTACATTGGAAATTGCCGCTATTTGTGGCTTCTGACCATTTACAATGATAAAATTACACTCTGATTGATTAAATTGCACCTCCAGCTGATCAATCTCAACATTTATTGGCAATTGGGATCGAAGCGCAATGGTGATGAGAGTTGGAGCACCTGGCTTAACCATGGGCTGATGAAAAGCAACCAAAGCAAGAAGTACCACTCGTAGGGGACTCACAAGATCATTCTCAAGATACAGGGGATATTCACTGTTTACTTTGAGCTGGCCATTCTGTTCTTTGCTATTAAGTTCTGATTCCCCCCTGGCAACCTCAAATGCTTCTGTATGTATATTCGTTCTCTGTGAAAGAGTTGCGGGCCCAGATGGACCACAATCTTTAGCCAAGGGCTCAAAAGCACCAGTTGTTTCTGGAAGTGCAGCCATTTCAAGTGAATATTCTATGAAGTCTTTTGCTGAACTCATTCCCTTCGAGCACTCCCGTAAATATCCTAACACCTCCCACAATGACAACAGCCAGCCTTCCCGTCGGTAAAGACTTGCAACACTGTCAAATATTTGCTTGGCCTTACTGAAATCACTTAGCAAAAGATATTCTCGGGCCATTTGAAATCCACAATAGGCAGCTGTTCTCTCAGCCTTTAAGTTATTGTACGCTTCAAAACATTCCTTTAGGAGAGCAATAATTTCAAAGGAATCCTTGAACCTCTTCCCTTCGGCAAGTGTGTAACGTACGTATTCATCATCAGATAGACTGCATTAAATTTGATTTAGACAAAATGTATAATATGTTTATATTTAGGGTAATCTTATGCCTGTGGAACTCACGGTTGCATTATGTAAGCATCTCCATCCTCAAGTAACCTAGAAAACTGACCGACATACACAGAAGCCACCACAGACTGTGCACTCCCGTCAATTGGATCAATAGCTTCGGAGATAGATAGTGCAAATTCCAGACATGTATTTTTCTCCTTCAGGTAGCTAGCTGCCAGCTGTTTCCAGAGATGTTAAAACAAAATTTGAAGTGAGAACTCATCATTAACTAAGTTTGTTATCAACTTTCAAAATGCAACTGAAATTTACCTGATAATAGTAAGCTGGATGGAATTCCCATGCAGTTGGTTTCTCTGCAGGAACAGAGCCCATACTTGGAACTTGCAGAGCAATGGCCGAGCTTGTCTCCAATAGTTGAGCAAATACCAGATATTGTCTGCTTAACCATTCCCAATGAAGAAAAATAACTTCTGGGGCTCCCACAAGTTTCCTATAATTAGCAGTGTGCTGGCGAAACCATGCAATTGCTTCGGCAACTTTTCCAGTATGCAGCAATAATGTCGACATTTTAAAATGCAGTTGTTCAGATATAGTCTTGATCTCGACTAAGCGTTGGATCGGGGGCATTCTTGTTGATGTTCCCACCATCTGTGTATTAAAATATATATATATATACATATTGGAAAAAAATGGTGGAATGGCTACATGAAGAGAGCATATAGCTTTATGTGTGGGAAGTTAACCATGCATCTATGATATGCACATAGTTTTAAAAGACGCGACTCAAGGTGCTAGGCGCTCGAGGCTATAGGTTGTGCGCCTTTTTTGTGTTTAGGCGGGCACAGACTCTAAGGCGCGCGCTTTATTGCGCTTTTCAGGTGCACGTCGATGAGCCTAGGCACGCCTATTTTCCTTTCCAGATTTTCTTCAACCCAAAACATGGATTTTGTAATTTTTTTTAAAGAAAATCATTTTTGAAAAAACGTAACTCGAAAGAAAACAAAGGCAAATCGTAAACAAGAAAATGTGTTGAATATAGGCTTTGGCTCTAACAAAAGAATTGTTAAAAAAAAAAAAAAACTGAGAAACAACACCGTTGCCCCTATACACTTTTTTCTTTGTGGATCTTATCTCTGTTGATTCAATTTTTTTATGATTAGAATGAGAACCAAACTTTTGATGAATTGTTGTCTTTACTACATTTGATGTTTTTTGTGTATTATATAATTTCAGAACTTGTGTTTTTTTTATGTTTATATTAGTTCTAATGTTCGTTAGTTGACTTTTAGGTTTTATTATGTGATTTTATGTGGTACCTAGCTTTATTTTGTAGGTCAATATGTTAAATAAATATATCAAAGACGTTTGGTGAAAAAGGACAAGAGGCGTGCGCCTTGCGCCTCGGGCACTAGGACCCTCTTGCGCTGTTCAAAACTATGGATAGGCAAATCAAACTTGAGTCTGCAGTTGTTCTTGAATAAGTACCTCTCGCAGAGCGTGATATGCATCTTCATATAGCTTAAGAGCTTCGAGCCAGTCTCTTCTAAATTCTGCATATACAGCAACCTAGCAGTTGATAAGGTTTAGATAGCATAAGAGAGGGAAGAAAAACGTGGAGTAAAGCATATAGCAGATATAGGACAATAATGAATAATTCTGAACTTTAATCATTCCTAATTTAAAGGCAAAGATAAAGAGAGAATGTATAAACTGGCATTGTTTCATGGAACAATAATAGGCCTATAAGCAATCATAGAGTTGCTAAGTTTGTGATAACTCGTGAATGAACTCAGTAAAACTTCACATTAACTGCTGTAGGGCATGAAGACTCATCACACTGATTTCCTAAAAAATAACAAGTACCACAATGGCAGAAAAACCTTACTTTGAAACAGTACTGAACATTAAGCTCTACTGAGCCAAAACTTTTCCTTTCAAGGCGCGTTTTTACTCTTTGGCTTTCATCTCTATAATATGTATTAGCCAGATCTCCAAGTGCAGTTGAGAGCCTGCACTGATGCAGCTCAATTAGGCTTCACAAATTTCAAAAACTTTAGAGAAAAGAGAACCAGAACTTGGTTTAAACACATTCATTAATTTCTGCATTCTGAGGTTTCAAAGAGGACTTCATCTATAAAGAAAACATAAACCATATTTGGGTACACAAATGACTTGTGTTTGTGCAAACTAGAAGAGAAACATATGATAGATGATGAAGGTCCAACAAAACACTTCAATAAAGACACAATTAGGGAAACAATACATACCTGCTTAGAGACTGTTGAAGCTCCACCTCAGCATCTGGTACGAATATGATAAGGTTCTTTGAATCTATTTCTGCGCGTTTCCTCAAGGCAACCATCCGATCTTCATTTGTGTCATCTGCAACAGAATTTTATATAAGGAAACAAAAGTACAATATTTCTAGTGCCTAATCAAATAAATGTAGGGATACACACACAAAAAAAAATGAAAAATGAAAAAAGAAAAAAGAAAAAAGAAAAAGAAAAGAAGAAAAGAAGAAGAAGCAAAGAAGATGAATTAGAAGCATCTAAAACTTGTCTTTATTTTGTTTTTCGAGCTCATCCGGATAGGACCGCATAGTGAGCAAGAAGCACATTTCTAAGCACTTTTGAAAGAACATCATTCGAAAAAGAAACAAATAACAATAAGATAGCTCCTACATAGTTGGTTTTATTGCACGATGTTCAGTTAAGCAGTTTCTGGAGAAAAAAATAGAAAATTGGGGGAACCAACGTAAAGGAGCCCTGTCAAGCTTAAGACATGTTTTGAAACACTTAAAACAGCTTCCAAAAGCACTTATTTTCAAAGCTCCCTCTCACAGCTTTTGAAAATAAGTGCTTCTTGAAGTTGTTTTAAGTGTTTCAAAACACGCCCTTAATAGATTATAGTTATAGCAAGATTTCTTATCCTACTCTTCTCTTTTCTATTCACTCTATTTCTTTTTTTTTTTCTCCTTTTAGCAGTGTGAGATGACAAACCTTCGCTAATACCAGCAACATTATGAGGGTGTACATGTAAAGTCCGTGAAGGGAAAGGGTAGCTTCATATTCATACATATCCGACTTCAGATCCTTATATACCAACAATATCCAATATCCTTCTATAGCAAGCACAAGACAAAGCCACTTCAAACGTTCAGGCAGACATGATATGAAAGGCATCTAAAACCAGAGATCTAAGCAAATATAATGTATAACCATATAGAAAATTGTTCCATACCACAATTGAACCTAACTTAGAAATTCTAGGACAGGTGAATTTAAAGGATGAACTCAAAAATAACCATACACTTCAGATGTTCAACATTCTGATATTCAAGTACACATAAGAAGAGTACTCGGAAATACTGAAACCCACTGACCTTTATGACCTGACTCAGATACAACCACCACCACCAATTTGATGTTTCTCCCACGAATCGTCGTCCTGCCAATGAAATGTATTACATTACACAGTATAAAAATCGTTAATTACAGAAATAGGCTAATACTATACGAGACAGAGAGGGCACATACTTAAGTTTATCGACATTTGTGTAGACCTGGAGCCACTGAGCGGGGTCACCGGAGATATCCTGGGAGCTGTAAAGAGCGGCAACGACGGCGGGGATCCTAGTCCGGTGCTTCGAAAGCCAATCACGCTTGATAATTCCGGAAACAAGGTCGGAAGTCTCTCTCGGAGGCTTTTTGGGGGGGATCACAGAGATCTTGGAGAAATCGGGCAATGCGATGGCATTGATTGGGGGCTGCTGTGAGTGGAGATGCGCCGTGATGAGGCCGTGAACCTCTGGGCAACCAACCAGACACGTTAAAGCAACTGGTGGCGTTCGCAGCTCCTCCGGGTACTCTTCCATTGAATTGAATTGAATTGAATAGATGAGTTTAGTTGGGATTAGAAGAACACGACTGAAGCTGTGAGAAAGCAAACCAGAGGAACATATGCGGGCTATTGGGCCTCTGAAAATGCCATTTTGGGCTTTTAACTTTGGGCCGAAATAAGAGTTTCAGTTGAACCAAATTTTGGCCTATGTTATTAGCACCTTTTTTTTTTTTTCAGAAATACACCACCTAGATGAATTCACCAATCACAGGATTAGTAGTAGTACATTGCCAATAAATTTTCTAAATGTGTTCTCCCTCTTAACCCTTCAATTTCATCCGCAATTTGAAAAATCAAATATACCCCCCTCGAAAAAGAGAAACGAACTCGTCTCTTACCATTGCCGCTTTCGACCCCGCAGCTCATCGCCATCCACTATTCGCCTCATTCTTCCACTATTACTATGGTTACATGTTATTTTAATGTTATAAAGGCCTTTATTATATATATAAGTTTTCAAAAAATTGATAATATTCCGTTAAAGTTTAGTGTGAAAACATTTTGAATATGTTTTTGATATTGAATGCTCGTATAGTATATGATATATGCACTAATGTATGGTGTGTTGCGTTAAAAAGTCTGACAATTTCACGACCGCATAAATCAGACCTGATTTTCCGGAAGTTTGAACGATTTTCGAAAAATATATATTATTTTGTTGAGTGATTTTCCCATCCAAACCAAACGTGAGTTTCAGATTTCAAGAGATTTATGAAGTTTCAAGAGAGGAAAAGGGAAATAAGAGTAATTTTGATAAACGTTCAACACAGTACCTGGTTCTGGTACCACTATAAGATGTATGTCACTAGAACAACATATACCTGAATAAATAGATAAGATCGAGTTTGTAACCGACTCAAAGTACTTTCATGGTTCTAATGTGAATTCACCTAGTGCTTTGAAAACAATCTCCTAGATATTTCCTTCACCAAACCTAGTGGCAGCACTCCATCACAACCTCTTGGATACACAATTCCTATAGACTTGTATATTTCATATTTTATCACATCTGCTGCTCCTTGGGATCAATTTAAAACTAGACGGAACTGCAAAGTTTGGATATAAAAACTATAGTTTTTGGTCATAATAAGAAAAAAAAAAGATCAACAGAGATGAAGTGAGAAGGGGGAAAGGAGGCTGCCAATATGTTAGGGTTTCTGAGGGAGAAATGTGGCTTAATCATATACACTATTAAGTACAGATCTTCATGAATCCATTTTTTTTTAGTATAGATCTTCATGAATCTTATAAATTAGGAGAATCCAATTTCATGTTATTTGATTAGATCTTTTATCTCCTCGTGTATATGTTGTATCCTAGTATATATGTGTTGTGGACCTTATATTTTAATTCAATTAATTCAAGATAAACTTTGGCTTCGTTTACCTAGACTTTTTAGGTTGGTTTATAACTATTAGTACAAGTTAGTTGGATGTTTGCTTTGAAGGTTCAAAAATGTTTAAAAATGCGTTAATCTCGATGACATGGTATAAATCCCCTAAACCTCTCTTATTTCAACCCTCCAATCCAGGCAATTTAATAAATCCTTGTCCTATTCATTGTGTAAAGTGCCGTTTTTGTCTTCAGACATACCATGTAAAAGGGATAAATCGGTAAATTGACATTAACAATATATCCTACCACTATTAAGTAAATGTGCATATGTGATAAGAGAGAATATAACTGATTTCCTTTCTCCCAAAGTAAACATTAGTTAACTTGGAATATTTTAACCTCTTCTATTAGTTAACATATCTATTCTAACCATAGTTGACAAAGTAAATAAAAGAGTGGATCACTCTAAGGTCCATATCACCCTTATAAATTACTAGTAAAAGAATACTAGGAGATCCAAAGTCCCATACGTAAAAGACACAATTGCCCTTAATTTATTATTCTTTCATTTTCTTCTTCTCTCTCTTCCTTTCTTACTTTTTCTTCCTTTTTTTACCAACTTGCTCCATCATCCCCCTCCCCATTCATTTATGCAGATTTTGTTGCTCAAATTGTTTAAAATTTCTGCATTATTCTGCTTTTTTTTTCTGTAGATTCATTTTTGCATTTTTTTCAAATTATTTATCAATCTCAAAATTAAAAGAGTTGAAAGCTTCATATCTAAAAATTAAAATCTCAAAATTCATATAAAAATTAGAATATTACAGAAATTTACATATGAAAAATGAAAAAATGTCAAAATTTACAAATCTAAAACCTACAATTACAATCTCAAAATTTACATATCATCGTCTTTTTTACGACATGAACATGTTCATCAAAACACATGAACATGTTCATAGAAAACATGAACACGTTCGTCTGCAATTTTAGATTCTCACCCTCATAAATTTACAAACCCAGATCTTCATAAAAATGGATCTTCAAATCTTCAAAAAACACAGATTTTCAAAAAACACAGATCTTCAAAAAACTTCAATTTCTTGTCCAAGAGCAGAGAAGCACAGTGGGATAATGGCTTCCATAGAGAGAGATGCATTAAAGCTTGCATTTTTTCACACTTCCACTCACAAATCAATCTGAGAAACAGAAAATACAATCAAACAAAGCAAAGTGGGATAATGCCAGAAAAAGGGGGGCTCAATTCAAACCCTAAATTCCCAAAAAGCAATAAAGCAAGAAAACCTTCCTCGAGAAGAAAACTCTGCTTTCAAAATCCAACTACACACTTAATAAGGAGGGAAATTATAAGGGAGGAAAATTAAAGGGGAATTTGCCTTGAACATGCAAACACGATGTAATCGGGCAAACAAAAAACCAGACGGCTGAGGGAAATTAAAGGGGAATTTGCCTTGAACATTCAAACACGATGTAATTGGGCAAACAAAAAATCAGACGGCAGCGCTCAAATAACCAGACGGTGGCGGCGGCGACGTTTCTGGGAGGAGGCGGGGCCGCGATGATGTTTCTAGTTGGGGGTAGTGACGACGTGCATCGTCTTCTTCCTCACCGCGGCACGGGCTTGGGGTGGGGTGGAGGGGCAGCGATGGGGAGTGATTTGGTGCAAGATGGGTTTTCTTGGGAGGGAGAGAGAGGGTTCAGAGAGGTGGAATGGACGCGGCCGTGCCGTGGAGAAGGTGGCAGCCGCGGCCGCGGCGATATGAGAGAGAAAAGAGAGATCTAGGGTTTTTCACATCTGAGCGTGAGTGTAAAATGGGGGTGGGGTTTTTATTAATTGATTTTTATTAATTTCAATCTTGGAGTTTGAAGTAAGGGTAGAAGAGTAAAACAACGCCCATATTATGGACTTAGTAGTAATAATATAAAGGCATGGACCTAAGAGTAATCCATACCCTCTAAATGGACCTAAGAGTAATTCGTTCCAAATAAAATCTTTCTATAAGGTATTAGTATAGGCTGCGATCTGACATAATCCTAATTTTTTTATTCTTGTTTGCTGCCTTGTTCTCTGATCTAACTCCATGTCCAGCAAATCCACATCCACCATTGTCACCACCACCCCCTCGCTACCTACACCATTGACGATAGTCCCCGTTTCCACTCCCCAACATCTCTCTATATATCAAAATATCTCACCCCAACTATCTGCCACGGTGTACTCATCTGTTTGCGCTTCTCAAGGGTCATAACCTAGAAGATTTCATGATGGGTGTACATATCTAACTAGCATGTAATCCCTCGTAAAACGCGGGATTGAAAATAGTTTTTCTGTTATAAATTTTAGATTAAATACTCTAAACATTTAATTAGATTGATTAATTCAATTGCAGGCATAAATTTTATTTTTCTAATACTAGATGTGCATTTTTTTATTCACTTTTTATTATATATTACATATTATGGAGTATGTACTTAATATAATGTATCAATGTGTGCAAAAAAAGTGATGGATGAAGGAAGACACAGATTGTGAGAAAATCCCATGAATAACTTAGAAAAATTGAATGATATTGATTAAATTAGAGAAATGAATGGTAAAATTAAGAATTATACTATACATAGAGATGAAAGAAAAAATAAATGAACAATATAAATTTTGAAGATGAAGTATTATACCATAAATAACTCTTCATATAATTGCAAAATATTAAAATAGAGGATTTTTATGAATAAATCGTGATTCACACTTGTAATTTTTATTAATTAGTTATAAAGTATTTTTATGATATTATTCTATGTATAAAAGTTATAAATATATTTTTAAATAGTTTTTCGGGTCCAATCTTATTCTCCCATGTTTCAAATTAAGACTAACATTAATGATTGTCAATTAGAAAGGAGATATAACAGAACAAGTAAAGATATATGGAGATGTTAGAGAGAGAAAGATCTAGAGAGAGAGAGAGAGAGAGTGAGAGAGGGTGAGGATGGCGGGGCGGGTAGAACTCCTTCTTCAGAGTGGCAACTGATGAGGCACAACAAAAACATAGGAACTCTAACCTCAACCCTGGCAGTGGATCGACATAAAGAAAGACAGACTGCACTCGAGTTTGGAACTCGGAAAATGGTTGTGTTTCATTTTTCTTTATAAATTTTTCGGACGATTGCGATGTGAAGACACTTTACAACAAGTTCAAGGTTATTTGACATGTTCGTAATATCTTTATCCCGAAAAAGAAAGACAAAGGGGGTACCATATTTGGTTTCGTCAGATTCGACACCAATGTGAAAGAACCGGAGTCGAAAAATTGTATAATGATGTTTGGATTGGCTCTTTCAGAATTCGGGCTAATATCTCAAAATACGCTAGGAAGTCAAATCGTCAAGTCTAAACCCAGGGTGGAAAAGGCTAAACGAGTTCAGAATATCAAGCTTTTGGCTCCCAGGAAGGAGACTGTTTCTTTCGCGGAGGTGGGAAGAGCCTCCAAATCAAATCCAAATATCGTGAAGGAAATCAATAGCAATATACCCAAGTTCACATGCTTAAGCTATTCTGCATTTGAGGAAGACAAAGCTTACATGAAAAGTTGTTTTACTGGAAAACTCATGTTGGCAACAACTCAAGGACAATTTACATGGGTTGATGTCGGTGTCAATATTATTGAATCGTGCACCCCCATTGTCCGAGCAAATTACCTTGGCAGATATATGGTTCTGTTTCAGTCGATATTAAAAAACCCTATATCCATGTCTGATCTAAAAAATCTCTCAGAATGGTTTGATTTTCTTAAACCATGGGAGGAGGATGATATGTACAACAAAATAGTCATATCGACAAAATGGTTTGGTGTTCCGCTTCATGCTTGGAATCATAAGTTTTTCAAAGTGGTTTCTACCAAATTTTGTAGTATGATCAGATTTGACGAGGATACTAGCAACAAAAGAATCGTTCAATTCGCGAGGGTCCTTATTAGAACGTCTTATCATGAAATCCCTAAAAACCCTATTGATCTGTTCATCGACGACAGAGTTTTCTACATCTACATTAGAGAGAAATATTAAGATTTGACAGAGGATATTGAAACTAGGGATGACAATGGGGCGGGTTTTAACCCAGACCCGACATGAATCCTCCCCGCATGGGACGGGTTAAAACCCGGTCAAATGGGTTTTCGCCAGATGCGGGGCAGGTCATGGTATTTGTTAGTGTCCTAGAGACAATCTATTATAAGGACATAATACTCGATGATATTCAGTTTGATTTAATATAGTTCACTTAATATTAATGTATGGCAATACACTTGTTTGAATATTATGTTTGATTATTTGCATTTATTCATACAAGTGTTCCCATGAGTCATTGTTGTCATTGAGGTTGTGAGAACTCAGATGACTTAAGCATGACTCTCAAATAGCCCCGATCAAGGATCATCAAGAATGGGATATTGATGATGCAGATTGGTTAGAGATCTGCATCATACTCTTAGAGAGTGTAGTAAGATCTCACATACTACGAGATACTAGGTATCTCATGATGGATGCACAAATACCTTAGAGGGTATTGGTATACCTATCCGAGAAACCATTTGATGTATTTCCACTATATGTGTCTACGGGTGTCTCGGTTAGTGGGAGCGATGCGATACTCCTTTGACTTGAGGTCAATACGCACGACATGTGTGGAGTGATGAACTTTGACCATGACTGACGCTTGCACCCGTCTATGGGTAGATATGACTTGGATTGGGTTCATCACGAAGTGCATGTGCGTGGTAGTTGAGCCAAGAATAGGATTCATTCCTCAATGTGGATTTAGAGAGAATACTCATCTTCTCATCATAATTGGATCTAAGTCATCGGCCGATGCACGTCAACTTAGACTTTGTGGCTACGTGTGACATACATGATCAATTAGGGATTAAAGATAATATGATTAAGTTATTTGAATAGACACTTCATCATGTTCAAGACTTAATCGAGTATTCGCGAATGAAAGGAGAAATCGTAATAGCCTATGTTTCAGTACAGGTAGTTGCACATTTCCTCGCAACGTACCTCATATATTGAGAATGTCTGATTTATTGTCTAGGGTTGAATTAAGACCGTTAGTTTGACTAATCGCTCGATATATGAGGGCTTATGGGTCACACAACAAGTAATGGTTGTTTACTAATTATAGTTGGTTGATTAAATGTTAAATTAGATTTAATATTTAATTTATGGAGAATTAATTAATAATGAATTAATTTAGAATTAATTATTATAACTATTTAATTAAATTAGATTTAATTAAATAGAATTTCCAATAATAATATATGGAATATTATTATAATAAGACTTAATATATATGGAATCAAATCCGTAGAGATTTGATATACATGGAATTAAATCCGTAGAGATTAGGAATTTTTCTAATAAAGTTTAGCTTAAGATTTAAGCTGGACCTCTCCTATATATATGAGCTCTTGGGAATTCATAATACGTGAGTTCATATTTTCTCCATAAAATCTCTAAGTTAGAATTTTCCTAGCGAATTCATCTCGGGGATTCAACGCTGACAGATCTGTGCAAATTAGTAAACGACTGTTACGTGGATACCGTAGTTGAGGAATCCGTGTACGAATTGCTGTAAGAATTCTGGTTATGTTTACTCGTATTTAATTATGCAATTAATTGTTCGTTGTTGGTGAACTGTTTATTTCCGCTGTGCATGTATTACGTGTTTACGTGCCTCTAAATTCCAACAGTATTAGGCGAATCCGCCCCGGACCCGCCCCACATATATAAATATATATATATATATATATAATATATATTAATTACATAATTTTCATTAAATGTATTATGTATCTAGGGTTTCTTTCACCAAGTGTTTGAACAATGTTGATGTTTTATTCTCTCTTTGATGTGAGATTGATTAAAACTTTTGAATTTTGTGCTCTCTTTGATGTGAGATTGATTATGACATTAGGCATTTTGTTTATTGTAATTTGAATGATTCTAGTTAATGTGTTATTTTTTAGGAATGATATGTATTTAGAAATGATATGTATGAAGTTAAGAGTATGAATTAAAAAATGAAAGAGAAAATAAAATTATATATGCGGGGCGGGTTAAACCTGCCGGGTTCACGGGGCGGGATGGGGAAGATTGGGTCCAAACACCCAGCGGGGAGGGGCGGGTCCCGGGTTAGCAAAAAATTTGGCTGGGCGGGTTTGTCCAAACCCGCCCTAAAACCGTCTCGTTGCCATCCCTAATTGAAACTTGACCTTTCGATGAAGTCTACATTTCCAAAGACGATGATAGTTCCCGCTCTCTTGACTCCGATGATGAATCCATTTGTGATTTCGTTGATAAATTGGACATTTTCGATGGGGAGTTGGTGGGTCGCTCTGCTGATCCGCCAAATCCTACCACGGGTCCCGAGAAAGGTGATACCCCTCACATCGTGCCGCCATACAATATGGATGATTTTTACAGAAATCGCATTGATGCTTCTGTTCCTATCAATTCTGAGAAGCATGGGGGCAGTTTGGAGGTTACAGATTTTGTGGGTCCCTTCTTAGAGCACATTGCACATAATAGGGATACAATTAGGCCTAATACCCTTCTTTGGATTTGGGCCAAACAATTTCTTGTGAGGCCCAAACTTTTGGCCCTCATGAGCCCATGCCGCTGGTGGAAGCCCATTTTTCTAAAAAATTGCCTATAACTTCGGACAGAAATCCTCCTTCTATACTGGTATAATACCCGCATATTATATATATATATATATATATATATATAAAATATTTAATTAATTAATTTATTTTATTTTATAGTTATGTTATAGGACTATAAATCTGAAAATTTTAATCTAAGTTCTTATCTCATTCAACACAAGTGCAAGCCAAGCCCATTTCCCAAATACTACTATTTATAAAAAAACCATGCCCTAAATTTCTTTTTCACAATCGCAAATATTAGTTTCATGTACACGTGTTTTCTTCGGCAACAATCTCACGGTGAAGGTAACAACGAGGAGTAATATGTCATTGCATTGCGGTATCAATTTTGAGGTGGGGATTTCTATCTATTATGTTTGTCTTTATTAAATATGATTTGTGATTTTATTGACATTCATGTGAAATATGTTTGAGAATATAAGTCTTCTGGCCTTTATAAACGAGGAATATGTCATCTGCCCTTTATAAATGAGGAGTAGGTATTCTGACCTTTATAAACGAGAAGAGAAGAAGTAATGTTACAAAATTTACATGTTAACGTGTTTGATGATTTAATTGCTTATTATATTTAGTTTTGATAAACATGCCACCACTGAGTTGTGGTTTGCTCACTGTTGGTCCCGGTGGGAAAACCCATTTTGCGTGTGCGGAAGCAAAACATTTTAAAAGCGATACATATAAAACAGGGGTGAGGGCAGAGTGATTCCAATTTTTCATCTTTTAAGCTCATGTGTTGTGTTTTGCTTATAATCGAATGCATATGACAAGATAAGAACATAAAGCAATAAAGAACACAACAAAGTATAGTGGTTCGGAGACTCAAGCTCCTACATCCACTCTCCCTGTTCCTAGGGAAATTCCTTCCAACTGGACTTATCACCCTCTCGGGTTCGCCTCTAGATATTTAACGAGTTCACACTCCAACGGGACTTATCACCCTCACTCGGGATTGCCTACCCTCCCTTTCGGGATTGCTAGATGTTTACGGAGTTCACACTCCAACCGGGACTTATCACCCTCACTCGGGATTGCCTACCCTCCCTTTCGGGATTGCTAGATGTTTACCGAGTTCACACTCACCTACAAACTTATCCGAATGATTTGGGTAAGGTTTGTTTGGTTTCCAACTAGGTTGAGATTTTCCCTTACATTTGTTTAGCCTCAATGCTAAGGTTGGGAAAATCTCTCTAAGCTTAGGATACATCGTGGGTTGCTTAGATTGGGTTCTAGAACACTCTTGAACATATTTGTATATCTACAGACTTGTGTTCTAGGGTGGGAATGCTTTGGGTATAACTCTCTTTGGCTATGTAGCATCTCGTGCTATAATCTCCACGCATCCACAAATAATGAAGGAAGAACTTGTATTTATAGTGTGGATTTGAATGTTACCGTTGGAGAGAATCACATTCAAATCCATACTATTCTTTCAGATGTTCTCGCAACTTTTTCCAGTGGTTGTCTTCCTCTCATTGGTCCACGTCAGCTGATTCTAACGGCTATATTCCTCAGATTCCTTGCCTTGGAATCATTCAGGATTCTCTGAGTCTCAGGATCTTCAGTTCTGTCTGAGCCTTCAGGTCTATCTGAGCCTCAGTGTCCGGTGACATACTGAGTCTCAGGTTTCTTGATTCAGCAGACTTCTCTTCAACGGACCTTATCGTCGGGGCATCGACACTCGGGTTGGTGAGTTGATTCTTTGAATTCGCATATCGACCTTCAGTCACTTTGATTTCAGCTATCGATTTCTTCTTTGCTCGATCGGCCTCGACTGATCAGATCAACACATCTTCAGATCAACACATCTTCAGGATAACATCAGGTCAGTATATTAGGTTTAGCATATCAGTTTAGCACATCTGATCTCAATCACGTCTGATCTTGATCATCTGCTCATCTTCATATCTGATCTCGATCGCGTCGATCTCGTCGATCTCATCTGCTCCTCTTATGATCTGTAACCTTCTCTTCGATCTTACAGTCTTTTTCTTTTCGATCGGTTTATGCGCTCTTCCGATCACCATATCTCGGCTCGGTTGTTTTCCGATCATCGATCAGTGCATTACGGTCATCCGATCTTCCGATCGGCTTAGCTTTTCTTCTCTTCTGATTTTGCACAGCTCATTAGTTAACTCGGAACTCATCTAACTCATTTGATCTCGATCAGTCTTGTCTGCAGCCTCGTCCGGTCTCGATCATCTACGTCTAATTTCGTGAGTTCCCCCTCAATTTGTTCTCTCGTTCCCCCTCAACTTGTTATCTGTAAATTAGCTTCAACAACACAAGTTGATAATGTTTTGGCATAATTCATCAAAACTAAAATATCCCAACAATTTCCCCCTTTTTGATAATGACGCCAAAACACTTAAAATATATGCATTTTTTAAAGAAACGGGTTTTCTTTTAAAAATATCAGTTCAGGTGATCACTTTAAAGGTGATCTTTTGAACTCCTGCTCTGATACCAATTGTTGGTCCCGGTGGGAAAACCCATTTTGCGCGTGCGGAAGCAAAACATTTTAAAAGCGATGCATATAAAACAGGGGTGAGGGCAGAGTGATTCCAATTTTTCATCTTTTAAGCTCATGTGTTGTGTTTTGCTTATAATCGAATGCATATGACAAGATAAGAACATAAAGCAATAAAGAACACAACAAAGTATAGTGGTTCGGAGACTCAAGCTCCTACATCCACTCTCCCTGTTCCTAGGGAAATTCCTTCCAACTGGACTTATCACCCTCTCGGGTTCGCCTCTAGATATTTAACGAGTTCACACTCCAACGGGACTTATCACCCTCACTCGGGATTGCCTACCCTCCCTTTCGGGATTGCTAGATGTTTACGGAGTTCACACTCCAACCGGGACTTATCACCCTCACTCGGGATTGCCTACCCTCCCTTTCGGGATTGCTAGATGTTTACCGAGTTCACACTCACCTACAAACTTAACCGAATGATTTGGGTAATGTTTGTTTGGTTTCCAACTAGGTTGAGATTTTCCCTTACATTTGTTTAGCCTCAATGCTAAGGTTGGGAAAATCTCTAAGCTAGGATACATCGTGGGTTGCTTAGATTGGGTTCTAGAACACTCTTGAACATATTTGTATATCTCTGAGACTTGCGTTCTAGGGTGGGAATGCTTTGGGTATAACTCTCTTTGGCTCTAGAAAGCATCTCGTCTTTATAATCTCCACGCATCCACAAATAATGAAGGAAGAACTTGTATTTATAGTGTGGATTTGAATGTTACCGTTGGAGAGAATCACATTCAAATCCATACTATTCTTTGTATGTTCTGCAGCTTTTCCAGGCTGGTTGTCTTCCTCTCATTGGTCCACGTCACCGGTGATTCTAACGGCTATATTCCTCGATTCCTTGCCTTGGAATCATTCAGATTCTCTCGAGTCTCGGGATCTTGATTCATGCACGAGCCTTGAGTCTATCTCGAGCCTCGATTGTCCGGTGACATCGAGTCTCGTGTTTCTTGATTGGCAGACTTCTCTTCAACGGACCTTTGTCGATCGGGCATAACTTTTCTCGGGTTGACCGAGTTCGATTCTCAATTCGAGACATCGACCTTCAGTCACTTTGATTTCAAAGTATCGATTTCTTCTTTCTTTTCGATCGATCATTTCGTGATCGAGATCAACACATCTTCAGATCAACACATCTTCAGGATAACATCAGGTCAGTATATTAGGTTTAGCATATCAGTTTAGCACATCTGATCTCAATCACGTCTGATCTTGATCATCTGCTCATCTTCATATCTGATCTCGATCACGTCTGATCTCGATCAGTCTCATCTGCTCCTCTTATGATCTGTAACCTTCTCTTCTGATCTTCCGGGTCGATTTCTTTTCGATCGGTTTATGCGCTCTTCGATCACCATATCGGCTGATTGTTCTTCCGATCATCCGATCAGTTCATTACGGGTCATCGATCTTCCGATCGGTGGCTTAGCTTTTCTTCTCTTCTGATTTTGCACAGCTCATTAGTTAACTCGGAACTCATCTAACTCATTTGATCTTGATCAGTCTTGTCTGCAGCCTCGTCCGATCTCGATCATCTACGTCTAATTTCGTGAGTTCCCCCTCAATTTGTTCTCTCGTTCCCCCTCAACTTGTTATCTGTAAATTAGCTTCAACAACACAAGTTGATAATGTTTTGGCATAATTCATCAAAACTAAAATATCCCAACACTCACCCCTTCTTATTTCCTCACTGTCAGATTAAGAGCCGACGTGATACGACGGAGCATGCATAGCTCAAAGATTTAGGGGGTGTTTGCAAAAACTTATGGTTTAAAGAAGTGATTAAAATTAGTGATTATGAGAAAAGTGATTAATAGTAGAAGTTGATAGTGTTTGTAAGAAAATTCAAAAAAAAAATGATAGTGTTTGCAAAAAAGGTTAAAAGTTTTAAAAAAAGACTAATAAGCTACTAAAAGCACCATCTTTAAGCTTATAACTTATAGCTTATGAGAGCTTATTTAAGCTACTAAAAGAGAAATAAAACACTCTAAATTACATTTGCACACAATTCTAGGTGACTATAATCACTTATAAGTTTTTTAAAACACCCGCTTAATGAACTCCAGTTTAATTTTTATCTATTTAAAGACTAAGTGCATATTTTTTAATTATTGTTTTAATTCTAAATGTTGAATATTTGATTGTGGCTGTGTTCGAATTTTTATCAAGACTAATCGGAATTTATTTTATTTTAAATTTTGCAAAAATTGATAGCTAAAGTTAATATTTCTTTATGGTCATGCCCTTGATCTTATTCCTGCACATAAAGATTTTCATTAAATTGTTTCTTAAACTAGTTAAATTACTCTTTCAAGTACGAGTTTTATTTATGAAAAACTAGGGTGTGACAGTTGGTATTAGAGCGGGTCTACGTTCTTGTGGACTTGCCAAAAAAAAAACACAATATGGTCTTTTGGAATTTTTGGGATTGTGAAGTTAAGAAATTAATGATAACTGCTATTGCATCCGTCCGTTTGCTACGCCGGTTCATAGAGGTAAGTAACTTATATGAATTTTAATATTTCTGAAATGAGAGTACATTTTATATATTGAGTATGCATTAATTGAAAAACATGTTAGATTAATTTATTTTAGCTACATGACTAATAATAATTTATTTCTTTTTAAATCATGGTGTTTGTATATATAATCTAGATTTTACATTTAGTAAATTAGCAGGATGCCTCCAAGACGAGAAGCACAAAATGACCATACTCAAGCTCAAGCTCAAGATCCTCAAGCTTTCTTTAACCAAATGATGCAAGCATTCCAAAATAATAACAACACTCACATGGGGGTGGTGGAACGATTTCGCCGACATGATCCACCCAAGTTCAATGGTCGCGAAGGACTTGAAATTATGGAGAATAGACTTTGGTCTTTGGAACGAACCTTCACGGTCATGAGATGCACAGATGCATAAAGAGTCCTTTGCGCCACCTACCAGCTAGTGGAACACGCTGATCACTGGTGGGAAGCGTATTGGAGGATGAGGCTAGAAGAGGAGAGAAATAATCTCACATGGGAAAACTTCAAGGATATTCTCATGGAGAAGTACTATCCCCACTCTTATCGAGAACAGATGGAGAATGAATTTTTATAATTTGAAACAAGGGGTACGAAAGGAGGTTCAATCAACTTAGTCGATCTGACCACAACTTGTTGATACAGAGGACAAAAGGGCTCGAAAGTTCAAGAGGGGCCTACGCGCGTATATAAGGAATATTATATCAGGTCATGGTGAAATGACTTTTGCTTAAACATTTAAGAGCTCAAGAGATAGCTGCTAGCATGGGAATTGATAATTCAAGCAGAAAACAAGTTGAGAATCTATGAAAAAAAAAATGGGAGGACCTCAATCAAAATGAAGGACAAAATAAGCCAGAAAATGCCGGAGACTTGACAATAATTTCTCAAAACGATAAACCATTCTGCACTACATGTGGGAAGAACCACAAGGGGGTGTGTCTGTAGGGAAAAGGAAAGTGTTACAAATGTTATCAACTGGGACACATGTTTCACTTTTGTCCCAAATTAACTCAAGGATCGGGATCGAAGGAAAAACCATTAGGAGGAAAAGCGCGAGTGTCCTCCTTAATTCGTCAAAATAATGAACACGGCTCTGCGTCATTCCCAGGTATAAAAATAATTTAGTTTTAAAGCTTATTTTGATGTGATATTGAGTATAGACAAGTTGATTAAAAATCAAGTGAATTATCTAGACTTTCTAAGAGATGGTAAGTTGCTAAATTTTGAGGACGAAATTTTTATTAGTGGTGGAGAATGTAATACCCGTAGATTATATATATATATATATATACATATAATAAATACTTAATTAATTTATTTATTTTATTTTATAGTTATGTTATAGGATTATAAATCTGAATTTTTTTAATCTAAGTTCTTATCTCATTAAACTCGAGTGCAAGCCCAAGCCCATTTTCTAAATACTACTATTTATAACAAAACCATGCCCTAAATTTCTTTTTCACAATCGCAAATATTAATATCACGTACACGGGTTTTCTTCGGCAACAATCTCACGGTAAAGATAGCAACGAGGAGTAATCTGTCATTGCATTACGATATCAATCTTGAGGTGGGGATTTCTATCTATTATGTTTGTCTTTATTAAATATGATTTGTGATTTTATTGACATTCATGTGAAATATGTTTGAGTATATAGGTCTTCTGACCTTTATAAACGAGGAATAGGTCTTCTTACCTTTATAAACGAGGAATAGGTCTTCTGACCTTAATAAATGAGGAATAGGTCTTTCAACCTTTATAAACGAGGAATATGTCATCTTCCCTTTATAAAAGAGAAGTAGGTCTTCTGACCTTATAAACGAGAAAAGAAGAAGTGATGTTACAGAATTTACATGTTAACGTGTTTGATTATTTAATTGCTTATTATATTTAGTTTTGACAAACATGTCCCCACTGAGCTGTGGTTTGCTCACCCCTTCTTATTTCCTCACTTTCAGATTAAGAGCCGACGTGGTACGACGGAGGATGCATAGCTCAAAGATTTAATGAACACCAATTTAATTTTTATCTATTTAAAGACAAAGTACATATTTTTTTAAATTATGTTTTAATTCTAAATGTTGAATATTTTATTGTGGCTGTGTTTGAATTTTTGTCGAGACTAATCGAAATTTATTTTGTTTTAAATTTTTGCAAGAACTGATAGCTAAAGTTAATATTTCTTTATGGTCATGCCCTTGAACTTATTCCTGCACATAAAGATTTTCATTAAATTGTTTCTTAAACTAGTTAAATTACTCTTTCAAGTATGAGTTTTATTTATGAAAAACCGGGGAGTAACAACTGGCCCGTGAGTCTATAGATTTAAATAAGCCCAACTATCCTACTGACTCGGTGGTGTTAGGAAATTAGGGGTGCTCCGATCTATTCGAGATGAATTTAAATATATATTTAAATTAATCAATTAATTACTAACATGAATTAATCCTAAATTAATTCAACATAATAATTAAACAAGCAAATAAGCAACATGCGAACACGTAATCCACATAAACCCTAAGCATGCGGAATCTAGGAGTTACGAGATTACATACCTCTTGCAGAGACAACCGCTGAGACGATGGATCAACCCAAAGAGTCTTCCCAAATATGTCCCACGTCCACGAACATAAACCGGTGGAAGGATTCACACGAACGATTTTAATAAAGGAGAAAAATAAAATATTTTGCGACCACCTTTGTGGATTTCTAATATTTCCAACACATGGAATTGCATTTGGGGATGAAAAATTCATCCCCTATTTATAGGACAAGGGTGGCCGATTTTTTCACTAGAAAAATGAGGAGGAAAATCCTTTTCTTGATCTCCAAGAAATCTTGAATATATCTCATATATTATTTTCTCCATAATTAAATTTTTACATAAAAATCCCACTTCCCTTTATCCCATTTTTTTCGAAAAATACAAGAAAAAAGGAATCAAGATTTGATTTCATGAATTTATGGGATAATCATGTATTCCAAGAATACTTATCTTTTTCCATAAAAATCTTTTCAAGAAAATCAAGAAAATATTTCTTCTTCCTTTCCTACAATTTTCTAAAATTACTAGAAAATATAGGCAATAATATTTTCTTATCATTTTCATTAATTGAACTTTAATTTGGGCTATTTGAGGGGCCTTGAGGAGAATTAAGATTTGACCTCCAATGGGCTATGAAACTTTAATATTTAGCCAAAATATTATTCAAGCCCATTAATATTAATTTATTCCACTATAAAATTAATATTGAACTATCCATCTTAACCCATATTACGACTTCACAATAATATGGCTCCCGGTCATTATTTCCCGTGTTTAAGACTATCGTAGTCCACTAATTAATTAGGCCACTGAACAGACTTTATATTAATTAATATCTTTGTCCTTGGAGTAAAGGCAGCTCAACATTATTATCCATACCGAAAATAAATTTTCACTTGCAAGATTTGGTATGATAAGGTTTCTAAGCCCACCAAGGGGACAAATCAAGCAAGCCCTACTTGCACACGATTCTCCATATTAAATCTTAGCAATCGTCATGTAATTAATAATATTGCCCAAGATATAAGGTATCGAATCACATTGATTCTCTTTCCATCATAAGTCAAAGCAATAGTTATTAATTTCACACGATTCTATTTAAGGGACAGAGATTAAGAAATAACGAACCACTGAGGTGTAATTCTTGTATATTCAGTACCGAAGAATTTATCCTCTTGTAGGTCCTATTCAGCGCATCATAATGCACTAGTGTAATCTCTTGGTCAAGACAAGCCAATCTGAGCCCTACACTTCAACCTTTCATGATGAATTGTTCATTTCCATCTGGGTTGTGAACTTTTACTTAGTCACGAGGAACTGTTAATTTGATCTTCTGTGATCTGGTATCACCAAATTAACTACAACGTAATACATACTTACTTATTGAACATGTTTGCAACAAATATATATAACATTCATTCATATTTAATGCAGCAGTGATTAATAATTTATTTCAGTAAATAAATAAGAAATTCAGTTTGGTTATACAAAGTAAAAAGCATACTTTCAAGTATAACCCCAACAATCTCTCACTTATACTCAAAGTCTGCTTTTAAGTATACTACAACATGTCTCGTGTTCTATGTGACATCTAATGTCACCTACACGAACCTAATAATATTTCTCCCACTTATACTCAAAGCAGATTGGCAACGCTCTTGACACCCATTCCTTCCACATGTCTCTCAAATGTACTCTGTGGAAGACCCTTTGTGAATGGATCTGCTAGGTTGTCTTCCGACGCAATCTTTGCCACCTCTATGTCTCCTCTATTAACGATTTCTCGTATAAGATGGTATTTTCTTTCTATGTGTTTGCTGGCCTTGTGGGCTCTCGGTTCCCTAGAATTTGCAACTGCTCCGGTGTTATCACAGTAAACCGTGATCATCCTGAGCAAATTCGGAATAACGTCCTAGTCGACTAGGAAGTTCTTGAGCCAAACCGCTTCTTTCGCTGCTTCACAAGCAGCTACGTATTCAGCTTCCATGGTAGAATTTGCAATGCATTTCTGCTTAACTCTTCTCCATGTCATGGCTCCTCCCCCCATGCAAAACACACTACCCGAGGTTGACTTTCTGGAATCCATGTCTGATTGGAAATCTGAGTCCGTGTAACCGATAGGGATTAGACTGTCTGATTGATAAACTAACATTCTGTCCCGTGTCCTCTTTAGATACTTCAGAATGTTGTTGACTGCAGTCCAATGCTCTTTCCCAGGGTTTCTTTGATATCTTGCCACCATGCCTATGGCAAAGCAGATATTTAGTCTCGTGCACATCATTGCATACATGAGGCTTCCTACAGCCGAAGCATAAGGAATGCCCTTCATGTCATCTATTTCCGTTTGTGTCTTGGGACACATCTCCTTGGATAGATGGATTCCGTGTCTGAAAGTCACAAAAAATAAATAAACCTAGATCTAGACTAGTCTATTACATTGATCAAATCAAACAAATCCTAGTCTACTTGTGGATTTTCTCACGAGGCAAAACAAATCCGAACGAATCGTATTAAAAAACCACAGTTTATATGCATGCATAAATAAACACATTAAAATCCATGACAATTGGATACCTGCAAAACAGATCTAACAGTTCTACTATCCAATTTGAAATTTAATGTCCGCGAATTAAATTACAATTTAAAAAATTCAGAGCCCGAAACCGTGGCTCTGATACCAATTGTTGGGGAATGAGTTGCACAGATCTATTCGGGGTGAATATTTAAATACAAATTTAATTCTTTAATTATTACTAGCATGAATTAATCCTATATTAATTCAAATAATAATTGCAACAACATATCATGCATATAATAAGCCACGTAAAACCTACGCATGCGGAATCTACGGGTTTACGTGAACGTACCTCTCGGGATGGCAGTGAATTCTGTTGGACGGACTAACCAAAAGGACTTCCCAAGAATTCCCTTAGCCCTTGCTCAACTATCCGGTGGAAGGACACTTGTCGAACAATTAACAAAAGGAAAAAAATAAACTTTGTTGCACCACTTATGTGGATTTGCTAATTTTTCCAGCACATGGAATTGTACTTGGGAATGAAACAATCATCCCCTATTTATAGGTGAGAGGTGGTCGATTTTTCAGTAGAAAACCAATGTGGAAAAAGACTTTTCTTGATCACCAAGAAATCTTGAATATATCTCCTATATTCTTTTTCCCATAATTAAAATATTCCACAAAAATCCCACCTCCTCAATATTATGGAATTTTTTAAAATTTGGAGTGCAAGAATCCAAGATTTGGATCTTCTTGAATTTATGAGATATTCTTGTATTTCAAGAAATACATATCTTCCATAATATCTTTTCAAGAAAATCAAGAAAATCTTTCTTGCCCTCTATTTTAAAAAAATTCGAAAATCATATCATAGATAACCAAGTGGGAGATTTCTTGAATTTAATGAGATAATCTTGTATTCCAAGAATACATATCTTCATTCCATAACAAAATTCAAAGAAAATCTTTCTCCCAATATATCTACAATTTTCGAAAATTATGATAGGAAAAATAAGCAACAATATTTATTTTATTTTAATCACCTTTTCAGTTAATGGACTATTTGTTGGGCTACTCAGGGCGCCTTTAGGAGAATTAAGATTGGACCTTCTAATGGACCTTGAATATCTAATATTGAGCCACAATATAATTCAAGCCCATAAATATTAATTAATTCCACTACATAATTAATATTGCACTATCCATCTTAACCCATATTACAGTCAATATGACTCCCGATCATTATTTCCCGTGTTTAAGATTATCTAGCCCATTAATTAATTCAAGCCACTGAAATAGCTTTCCATTAATTAACATCTTTTATCCTTGGTCGAGGAACGGTTCAAAATTATTATCCATACCTAAACTAATTCCACTTGCAAGATTTGGTATGATAAAGCTTATGAACCTCCCAAGGGCAAATCGAACAAGCGTGCTTGCACACACGATTCTTCAGATTAAATCTTAGCAATCACATGTGACCAATAATATTGCCCAAGATAAAAAGTATTGAATCTCATTGATTCGCTACCCATGATAAGTCAAAGCAATAGTTACCAATCCCAAGTGATCCTATTTAAGGAACGAAGATTAAGAAACAACGAACCACTGAGGTCTAATTCTTCCTTGTTCGACTCAAGAATTTATCCTCCTCAGAGGGTCCTATTCAAAGGCATCGGTCATGCACTAGTGTAATCTCTTGGTCAAGACAAGCCAATCGAGCCTTACACTTCAACCTTTTCACGATGGGTTGTTCATTTCCATCTAGGTCGTGAATAACGACTTTTTAGTTACAAGGGATTGTTAATTTAATCTTCTGCGTGATCCGTATCACTAAATTAACTACAATGTAACACGCATTTAATTATTGAACAGGTTATGTAGTAAATATATGTAACATTCAATCATATTTAAAGAGTGATAAACAATTTATTTCAAGAATAAGTCCGAAAATTAGGTTTTCGATTATACAAAGTAAAAAGCATACTTTTCAAAGATAATCCCAACAACCTCCCACTTATACTCAAAGTCCTTTTAAGTATACTACAACACGCTCGCGTGAGTCCGTGACATCCGATGTCACCTACACGAACTTAATAATTTCTCCCACTTATACTCAAAGCAGATTGGCAAAACGGTCTTGACACCCATTCCACCCACATGTCTCGAATGTATTCAGAGGGACTCTTTGTGAATGGATCTCGCTAGGTCGCCTCGAGACACTATCTTTTGCCACATCTATATCTCCTCTCTTAACGATTTCTCGATAAGATGTCTTTCCTTTAGTGTGCTTGTTTAACTCGTGGACTCTTGGTTCTCTTGAATTTGCAAATCGCCCTCAGCGATATATTGCTAGACAAATTGTAACACCATCCAAGTCCACTAAGAAGATCTAGAGCCCAATCGGTTCTTTCACTGCTTCACAAGCAGCTACTTACCCGACTTCTATGGTTGAGTCAGTGATGCATTTCTGCTTCACACTCGTCCATTTGATGGCTACACTTTCCAAATGGAAACACACTAACCGAAAGTGATAATTTACGGAATCTAAATCGATTGGAAATCCGAGTCCCGGTAGCCGATGGGGATTGGAGTATTCGATCGATAAATCAACATTCTATCCCGAAGTTCTTTTCGGACACTTCGTAATGTTTTTAATCGCCGCCCAATGCGCTTTCCTGGGTTACTTTGATATCTTGCTATCATGCCTACGGCAAAGTAGATATCCGGTCTCGTACACAACATTGCATACATAAGGTTTCCGACAGCCGAAGCACAAGGAATACCTTTCATGTCATCTATCTCCTTTTGCATCTTAGGGGACATTTTCTTGGATAGATGGATTCCAAATCAAAGGTACGAATCCTTTCTTGGAATCTTGCATCTTCAAACATTTCAAGACAAAGGTCTATGTATGAATCTTGCGATAACCCGATCATCCATTTTCTTGCGATCTCGAAAGTGATCTCGATCCCAAGGATGTGTCGGGCTTTCCCTAAGTCTTTCATATCAAACTGTTTTTTGAAAACCATGCCCTTACGCCCGATCACACCTTCACATCGTTCCCGATGATCACAATGTCATCTACGACAAAGACAAAGAATACCAATGCGTTTCCGACACGCTTTTTATACACATAACTTTTCAAACTCGTTTTGATCAAACCCATAAGACTTTATTACATGATCAAAACTTTGGTTCCAAGCTCGGCCTGTTTGAGTCCGTAAATGGACCTCTTGAGCTTACAAACTAGGTGTTCTTGGCCCTGTTTCAATGAAACCTTGGGGTTGTTGCATATAGATCTCTTCATCAAGACTTCCGTTAATGAAAGTCGTCTTGACATCCATTTGCCGATTTCAAAGTCGAAATCGCAGAAGAATCGATAAGAGAATACTGGATGGACTTAAGCATGGCTACGGGTGAAAAAGTTTCCCCATAATCGATCCCTTCTTTTACGAGTATAACCTTTTCGCCACTAGTCTTGCTTTTAAAGGTTTCAACCTTCCGCCCGATCCTCTTTTTCCTCTTATATACCCACTTGCATCCAATGGGCTTGACCCCCATTAAGTGGTTCGACTAGCTCCCACACTCTATTATGAAACATAGAACCCATTTCGACTTTTATTCTTTGTTTGCCAAGAATCAGATCCTTATCTTGGAGTGCCTCAATCATATGTCCATGAGTCCGATTCATCTTGTCCAGGAAATCAAGTCCGAGGACTCTCCTATTCCCATGAATCTCTGTCGCTGTCTAACAACCCTCCCACCACGACGAGTCTCCCGCCAGAAAAGCGTATCATTTGGTATATCATCTAGTACAAATTGGTAATCGAGGTTTGCCCTCTAAGCTCATTTAAGGTAATCTCACTTCTGGGTTTTCTTTGGTTCATATAGTCTTCTTCCAAAAATCTAAAGTGGGTGTTGATGACCACCTTTCGATCTTCGGGACTATAGAACATACACCCTTTTGTTCCCTCTAGGTATCCTACAAACAACCTTAATTTTGATCGAGGATCCAATTTACTGGCTTCCTTGTCCAACACGTAGGCCGGACACCCCCAAATTCTCATGTGTCTCATACTAGGCTTGCGCCCGGTCCACAATTCTTTGGGAGTTTTGGGAACCGATTTGGATAGCACCAAGTTCAGAATGTAAGTCGCTGTTTCCAAGGTATGACCCTAGAACGACTCGGGAAGATCATCATAACTCATCATTGATCTAACCATTTCCAAAAGAGTTATGTTTCTTCGCTCTGCAACCCCGTTTTGTTGAGGGGTTCCGGGTGTAGTGAGCTGGGATACAATCCCTTCATCAGATAAGTAGTTCAAAAACTCATCGCTGAGGTATTCGCCTCCACGATCAGATCGTAGAGACTTGATACATTTTTCCCTATGATTTCTCTGTTTTGAGCCTTAAATTCTTAGAATTTCTCAAAGGTCTCGATTCATGCTTCATAAGGAAAATGTAACCGCATTTCGAGTAATCATCAATAAAAATACTCATAACCTCCTCTTGCTTTGGTTGACATTGGACCACATACATCTGTGTGAACGATCTCTAACACTTCTTTGGCCCTATTCCCCTTGGCTCCAAATGCCCTCTTGGTCATTTTACCCTCCAAACATGATTCGCAGGTTGGAATTTGTTCAACTTGAAGACGCTCCAGTGAACCATCTTTCACCAACCTTTGGATCCTCTTTGGATTTATATGACCTAATCTTAGATGCCAAAGAAGTGTTTCGTTCACGCTTTCTTTTGTCGGAAATAGTTGATGTGTTATAGGATGCATTTCGTGAGTGGTGTGCACAATTAATTGTATAAAGATTTTCCATCAATGTCCCGTAACAGATACACTCATCATTTCAAAAATGATGTCATTCTTATTAGAAGAAACTTAGTGTCCTTTAATCGAATTTTAGAAACTGAAAGTGAATTCTTTCTAAAACTGGGAACATAAAGATAATCTCAAAAAACTTTATCTTCAAAAGATAGGTGCACTTCTCCCACTGCTTTAACTGCTATTCATGTAGCATTGCAATGTCTGCTACTTGCGTAGTATTGCAATAATCGTTACTATCGTAGCATTGCAATATCTGCCACTTACGTAGCATTGCAATGTCTTCTACTTTCGTAACGTTGCCCAGTGTGATGAGGATCTCACTCCCACTAAGTTGCCGGATCATTTAGAACCCGTGAAGCCAACATGATTAGTGGATCTCGTATCAACCACCCACGAATGAGAAGTATACGCCGCTAAACAATTTTCAACAACTAGTGTGTGAGAATTACCTTTCTTTTCGTCCCTTTTGGGGTTGGAACAGGCAAAACCTCCATTGTCCTCTCTTACCGTATCTTAAGCACTTTCTCTTTGGATTTTCCTTGACACAACAAGCATTCCTCATCTTACCATTTCCCTTGGCAACAGTTGAGTTTTATTGCTTATGGCCTTTGGTCCTCTTCTTTATCTTGCCTACCCTTGGCCTAGAAGATGAAGACGGACCACTTGTCGTCAAAGCTTGAGTTTGGTGCCTCATCATCATTTCTGCCGAGACCAAAAGCTTGCAACAAATTAGCTAGCGAGGCCAAAATGCTCAAAAACCTTTTGGCCAGAGAGTGAAGTACCAAATTCATCTGAGTCTCCAGATCATAATCTGCACTCAGAATCTCAAGTTTGTTCAGATGGGCCATCTATTTTGAGGATGTAATCCCTTACGGGTTTGCCCTCCACCATTTTCAGCGACGAAATCTCTCGCAAGGTGATCTGATGAGTCCCGCATGTTTTAACTCGTCAGTTGGCTCATCTGATTTTGGTGTGTCAAAATCCACTTGTGCTTTTGTGCAGTTAGGACAATTATAATTTTCCAATCAATATAGTTTCCATATTGTATTGACTTTAAGTATAATACAAGTGGATTAAAAGGTAACGACATGCTGAACTGAAATAAACAACTATATGCAATAGCACAAGTATATCACAAGGTTCGATCACATGCTTCATATTAAAATCTCAAAAAAAATATGAACATGCATCAGCCAACATCTCAAAACAGTTTAAATAAGCCACGTTGGGTGGGTCATTATTTAAACACATTCAAGTAGGTTACAAACAAGAACAGTTACATACCTTTAATATCCAGATTAATAGTTGGCTCCCACTTGACCAATATAAAATTGGCAGGGACTTCGGGGAAGTATATGCATATCAATTTTATACCTAAGTAATAACCATGATTAAATACAGGATTATTATTTAGCTTTGATCGAGCCTCGTTGGGAGGGTCATCGTCGCCACTAGTAATAAACCACAATCATCCGTTTGAAATTCATTCATGTGAAAGCTATCTTTTGACCGTCCCGTTGGGGGAATTTCTCCAAAAGAATTCACAAATAAATAAATCATGGAGGTCAAAATTAATTCAATTTTATTATCCGGAATAAAATTGTCAATTAATTATTTAAACATACTTAGTAATTTTGAAGGTGAGATTTTTTCATTTGGCAACCCTCATGCAAACACATTTAAACAAATTAAATAAAGCATAAGATAACACAAATAAATCAAGCAAAACAGAAAAATAAACATATTGGGCACAAATTATCCAATTGTCATGGTTTGATCTTGAAGAAACACGTCTCGAATTTCTCCCACTCGTTCGTCTCGAAAAAATACTTCGTCTCTAAACGCCACGCCAAAGCTTTTGGCCGGGATGACGCTCAAGATCCGTCGGCCGCTGGCTTTAGACCGACCTCAGCGACTTTGGCACCGCCCGGAGGGCCACACGGGCCAATGGTTTCAAGACGCCTCGGCAGTGACGCGAGTTCTCGGTGAGGCAACACACTCATCCACGGGCAAGATCGGTCTTGTCAGCCTGCCTCGCCGCTACTTTTCGCTTCCACGTATCAAGTAAAGACTTACAGATTCACGCGTCCCACAGATCGGCCCGTCGTCTGCTGCCCGATGACAAGATGATACAGGCGCTAAGATCCGCCCATGTGGCGCGTTTATTCTCATGCCAGGCTCGACTTCGGCCTGCCTCGCCTGGGTTGTGTACCACAAGGCCAAGCGCCACGCTTGCCGATTCGATTTTGTCCTTTAATTCTTCGTCTCCGTCCTCATTTTTGATCCGGTTACAATTTATTTACAAAAAATAAATAAACCTAGATCTAGACTAGTCTATTACATTGATCAAATCAAACAAATCCTAGTCTACTTGTGGATTTTCTCACGAGGCAAAACAAATCCGAACAAATCAAATTAAAAAACCACAGTTTATATGCATGCATAAATAAACACATTAAAATCCATGACAATTGGATACCTGCAAAACAGATCTAACAGTTCTACTATCCAATTTGAAATTTAATGTCCGCGAATTAAATTACAATTTAAAAAATTCAGAGCCCGAAACCGTGGCTCTGATACCAATTGTTGGGGAATGAGTTGAACAGATCTATTCGGGGTGAATATTTAAATACAAATTTAATTCTTTAATTATTACTAGCATGAATTAATCCTATATTAATTCAAATAATAATTGCAACAACATATCATGCATATAATATGCCACGTAAAACCTACGACGCGAATCTACGGGTTTACGTGAACGCATTCTCTCCGGGATGGCAAAGTGAATTTCATTTGGACGGACTAACCAAAAGGACTTCCCAAGTATTCCCTTAGCCCTTGCTCAACTATCCCGTGGAAGGACACTTGTTTAACAATTAACAAAAAGGAAAAAATAAACTTTGTTGCACCACTTATGTGGATTTGCTAATTTTTCCAGCACATGGAATTGTACTTGGGAATGAAACAATCATCCCCTATTTATAGGTGAGAGGTGGCCGATTTTTTCAGTAGAAAACCAATGTGGGAAAAGACTTTTCTTGATCACCAAGAAATCTTGAATATATCTCCTATATCTTTTTCCCATAATTAAAATATTCCACAAAAATCCCACCTCCTCAATATTATGGAATTTTCGAAAATTTGGAGTGCAAGAATCCAAGATTTGGATCTTCTTGAATTTATGAGATATTCTTGTATTTCAAGAAATACATATCTTCCATAATATCTTTTCAAGAAAATCAAGAAAATCTTTCTTGCCCTCTATTTTAAAAAAAAAATTTAAAAAATCATATCATAGATAACAAGTGGGAGATTTCTTGAATTTAATGAGATAATCTTGTATTCCAAGAATACATATCTTCATTCCATAACAAAATTCAAAGAAAATCTTTCTCCCAATATATCTACAATTTTAAAAATTATGATAGGAAAAATAAGCAACAATATTTATTTTATTTTAATCACCTTTTTCGGTTAATGGACTATTTGTTGGGCTACCAGTATGCCTTTTTAGGAGAATTAAGATCGGATCTTCTAATGGACCTTGAATATCTAATATTGAGCCACAATATAATTCAAGCCCATAAATATTAATTAATTTCACTACATAATTAATATTGACTATCCATCTTAACCCATATTACAGTCAATATGGCTCCCGGTCATTATTTCCCGTGTTTAAGATTATCTAGCCCATTAATTAATTCAAGCCACTGAAATAGCTTTCCATTAATTAACATCTTTTATCCTTGGTCGAGGAACGGTTCAACATTATTATCCATACAGGAAACTAATTCCACTTGCAAGATTTGGTATGATAAAGCTTATGAACCTCCGGGGGGCAAACCGTAACAAGATTTGCTTGCACACGATTCTTCAGATAAATCTTAGCAATCACATGTGACCAATAATATTGCCCAAGATAAAAAGTATTGAATCTCATTGATTCGCTACCCATGATAAGTCAAAGCAATAGTTACCAATCCCACGTGATCCTATTTAAGGAACGAAGATTAAGAAACAACGAACCACTGAGGTCTAATTCTTCCTTGTTCGGGCTCAAGAATTTATCCTCCTCAGAGGTCCTATTCAAAGGCATCACCATGCACTAGTGTAATCTCTTGGTCAAGACAAGCCAATCTGAGCTTTACACTTCAACCTTTCACGATGGGTTGTTCATTTCCATCTAGGTCGTGAATAACGTACTTTTTAGTTACAAGGATCGTTAATTTAATCTTTCGTGATCCGGGTATCACTAAATTAACTACAATGTAACACGCATTTAATTATTGAACAATTATGCAGTAAATATATGTAACATTTAATCATATTTAAAGCATCAGTGATAAACAATTTATTTAAGTAAATAAGTCTGAAAATTCAGTTTCGATTATACAAAGTAAAAAGCATACTTTTCAGTATAATCCCAACAAGGAAGAGAGTCAATATGATTCGATACCTTATATCTTGGGCAATATTATTAATTACATGATGATTGCTGACATTTAATATGAAGAATCGCGTGCAAGTACGTCTTGCTTGATTTGTCCCCTTGGTGGGCTCAGAATCTTTATCATACCAAATCTTGCAAGTGGAAATTTATTTCCGGTATGGATAATAATGTTGAGCTGTCTTTACTCCAAGGACTAAGATATTAATTAATTTAAAGCTTGTTCAGTGGCTTAATTAATTAATGGGATAAAATAATCTTAAACACGGGAAATAATGACCGGGAGCCATATTATAGTAGAATCGTAATATGGGTTAAGATGGATAGTTCAATATTAATTTTATAGTGCAGTAGAATCTTTATCATACCAAATCTTGCAAGTGGAAATTTATTTCCGGTATGGATAATAATGTTGAGCTGTCTTTACTCCAAGGACTAAGATATTAATTAATTTAAAGCTTGTTCAGTGGCTTAATTAATTAATGGACTAAAATAATCTTAAACACTGGAAATAATGACCGGGAGCCATATTATAGTAGAATCGTAATATGGGTTAAGATGGATAGTTCAATATTAATTTTATAGTGGAGTAAATTAATATTAATGGACTTGAATAATATTTAGCCCAATATTAAAGCTTCATAGTCCATTAAAGGTCCAATCTTAATTCTCCCAAAGGCCCCTCAAATAGCCCAAATTAAAGTCCAATTAATGAAAATGAGAAGAAAATGTTTTTGCCTAATATTTCTCAAATTTTTTGAAAAATATAGGAAAAGGAAGAAAAGATTTTCTTGAAAGATAATTTATGGAAAGAGATAAGTATTTTTGGAATACATAATTATCCCATAAATTCAAGAAGTCAAATCTTGATCTCTTTTGCCTTGTAATTTTCGAAAAAGTGTGAAAAAGGGGAAGAAAGATTTTTATGGAAAAAAATTAATTAAGGAGAAAAGAATATAGGAGATATATTCAAGATTTCTTGGAGACCAAGAAAAATATTTTCTTCCTTATTTTTTCCTCCAAAAAATCGGCCACCCTAGTCCTATTTATAGGGGATGAATTTTTCATTCCCAAGTGCAATTCCATGTGTTGGAAATATTAGAAATCCACAAAGGTGGTGGCAAAATATATTATTTTTCTCTCTTGTTAAAAACGTTCGTGTGAAATCCTCCCACCGGATTACGTTCGTGGACTTGGGATATATTTGAGAAGGCTCTTTGGGTTGATCCAACGTCTCAACGGTTGTCTCTGCAAGAGGTACGTAATCTCGTAATTTCTAGATTCCGCATGCTTAGGATTTAGGTGGATTATGTGTACGCATGAATTGTTTATTTGCTTATTGATTATTATGTTGAATTGATTTAGGATTAATTCATGTTAGTAATTAATTGATTTATTTAAATATGTATATGATAATCAACTCGAATAGATCCGGGGGTATCAGAGCTCTGGTTTCGAGCTCTGACTTTTTAAATTGTTATTTAAATTTTGTTGCATGTTAAATTGAAAATTGGATAGTAGAATTGCTAGATCAGTTTTGCAGGTATCCAATTGGTATTTAATGTGTTTATTTTTCATGCGTATGAATGTTGGTTTTAATTCGACTCGTTCGGATTTTTTTCTCGTGAGAAAATCAACGAGTAGATTAGGCTATTTGATTTGTTAAATGTAATAGACTAGTCTAGATTTAAGGTATTTATTTTTCGTTAAATAAATTGTAACCTGATCGAAGACGGAGACGAGGAGTTAAAATAGACCCGTAACTGCACGTAGGGTGACGCATGCCGAGCAAAACGCGTAAGGAGGAGGCAAAGCGAATCTGCTTTGCGAGACGGGTGCCAAAGGCGGAGTCGCCCAGACGACATTAATGGCACAACCAGCGTGACACAAGACCGCTAAATGGGCGACGCGGGAAGTCGACAAAAAGGTTACAAGACGGCGCTTATCAGCCCATTGCTCATTGCCGCTGACATATCGAGTACACTAGTAACGTAACGCCAAGGCGCTAGGGCAAGACAGCGCGTCGCCGGGCCAAGTGGGCCGCCTGGGCGATCGCTTTGGTCGCGAACTATTCACGGACGCGCTTTCGAGAAGGAATTTTTTCGAGATTTAACGAAAGGGAGAAATTCAAAACGACATTTCCTCAAGATCAAGCCAAGGAAAATCAAACCATGATAGTTGGATAATTTGTGCCCAATATGTTTATTTTCCGCTTTGCTTGATTTATTGTTGTTCTTCTTATGCTTTATTTAATTTGTTTAAATGTGTTTGCATGGAAATTGCTCAACTAAAAATCTCAAACTCAAAAATTACTAAGTATGTTTTAATAATTAATTTGGTTTCGAATCAAATTAATTTTGACCTCCATGATTTATTTATTTGTGAAATCTTTTGGAGAAATTCCCCTACGGGACGGTCAAAAGATAGCGTTCACATGAATAAATTCTCAAAAGGATGATCATGAATTATTATTAGTGGCGACGATGACCCTCCCAAGAGGCTCGATCAAAACGAAGTAATAATTTTGGATTTAATCATGGTTATTACTTAGGTATAAAATTGATATGCATATACTTAACCGAAGTCCCTGTTAATTTTATATTGGTCAAGTGGGAGCAGCCGACTATTAATTTGAATTAAAGGTCTGTAACTGTTCTTGTTTGTAACCTGCTTGAATAGGATTTAAATGATGACCCTCCCAAGAGGCTCATTTAAATCTGTTTTGAGATGTTGACTGATGCATGTCCATATTTTTTGGGATTTTAATATGAATCATGTGATCGAATTATGTGATTTCTTTTGTGTTGATTCGGATATTAACACAATATGTATGTTTATTTCAGTTTCATCATGTCGCTACCTTTTAATCCATTGTTCAATATACTAAAAGACAATCTGCTTACTGGAGAAAACTATCTTGCTTGGAAACAAAAATTAATGAACGATCTTGCTGCACATGAATCCAAATGGGTACTTAATGCACCAAAACTCGAAAAACCAGCCAAGAATGCTATTATATGGGAAGAGATGGAATATAATGAATGGGAGCTGGTAAACGAATTGATAAAGGAAATAATCTTGACACAGATGTCAGATTTACTAAAACACCTTCATCAAGGGTTTGCGACAGCTGCAGACATTATGGGAAATCTTGAAGCAATGTTCGAACGTCAGACCCATTTAGCAATCAATAGCATTAAGCATGACATGGTTAAGCTAAAGTTGGAAGAAGGAATGACTACAAAAGAGCACATTCTTAAGGTCATGGTCCACTTTGAAGAACTTGCATATCTCGGCGAAAAATGTGATTTCAAAAGCAAAGTTGATTTCATACTCAATTCTCTGCCAAAGAGCTATGATCATCGCTATGTAAGATATCTTATGGAAGATATGGACTTTACTATGGATGATCTTGCGAGAGCTCTTACATTGGTCGAAGAGGAAAATGATCGCAATAAAGTTGCAAGAAGGTCCGCTTCTCGTTCTAGGCCAGTTGGAGGTAAGAACGATGTGCAGACTGACATGATAAATCAGTTTTATTCAAACTTCAAAGATGGAAGGCTAAGTACGAGGATCTGTTTGGAGTGCGGCGAGAAAGGACATTGGAGGTCAGCCTGTTCCAAACCCAAAAGGAATGGAATGAAAGGTAATTCTCACTCACTAGTTGTTGAAACTTGTTTAGCGGAGTACTCTATCCATTCGTGGGTAGTAGATTCGGGATCCACTGATCATGTTTGTTTCACGTTACAGGGGTTCAAGCGGACCCGACAACTTAGTGGACGTGAGATCCTCATCACGCTGGGCGATGCTACGAGAGTGGCAGTTGAAGCAGTGGGAGAAGTGCATCTGTCTTTTGAAGACAAGACTTTAATTTTAAGAGATATTTTTTATGTTCCTATTTTTTGGAAAAACCTTATTTCAGTTTCAAAACTATTTATTGATGGATATTCTGTTCGTTTTAATAAGCATGTTACTGTTTTGCATAACGATATGATTATCTGTCATGGAACTTTACGGAACAATCTCTATATTATTAATTGTGCACATCACTCACAAAATATTCGTATAACACATCTACTATTTCATGCAAAAGAAAGCGTTCGGCTGATATGAACGAAACACTTCTTTGGCACCTAAGATTAGGTCATATTAACCCAAAAAGGATTCAAAGGTTGGTTCAAGATGGTTCATTGGGGACTCTCCAGATTGAACCATTTCCAACTTGCAAATCATGCTTAGAGGGTAAAATGACCAAGAGGGCATTTGGAGCCAAGGGGCTTAGAGCTAAGGAAGTGTCAGAAATCGTTCACACCGACATGTGTGGTCCAATGCAAATCAAAGCTAGAGGTGGCTATGAGTATTTCATTACGTTTATCGATGATTACTCATGCTACAGATACATTTTCCTAATGAAGCATAAATCTTAGACCTTTGATAAATTCAAAGAATTTAAAGCTCAAGCAGAGAATCATAAGGAAAAGACTATCAAGTCTCTACGATCTGATCGTGGAGGCGAATACATCAGCGATGAATTCTTGAATTACCTGTCGGAAGAGGGGATTGCATCCTAGTTGACTGCACCCGGTACCCCTCAACAAAACGGGGTTGCAGAACGAAGGAATATGACGCTTTTAGAAATGGTAAGATCAATGATGAGTTATGCAGATTTACCAAAATTGTTCTGGGTTACGTTCTGGAAACAATGGCTTACATTCTAAACTTAGTGCCTTCCAAATCAGTTCCTAAAACCCCGAGAGAATTGTGGACAGGGCGCAAGCCTAGTTTAGGACACATCAGGATCTGGGGGTGTCCGGCATACGTGTTGGACAAGAAAGTTGGTAAATTGGATGCACATTCAGAATTATGGTTTTTCATTGGGTACCCCGAAGGAACGAAGGGATGCATGTTCTATGGTCCCGAAGATCAAAAGGTGTAATTAGTACGCACTTTAGATTTTTGGAAGAAGACTATATGAACGATAAAAAGCCTAGAAGTGAGATTACCTTAGAAGAACTTAGGGGGCCGACTTCATTGCCAACTGTACAAAATGACATGCCAATCGTCACACCTACACAACCGGAACCTCGTCGTAGTGGGATCGGAGAGTCTTCAGACTTGATCTCAGGAGAAGAATCAGATCCATGATCCTACAACGAGGCGGTCCAAGACAAGGATGCAACATCTTGACAAACAGCAATAGAATCCGAAATGGGTTCAATGGATCACAATAAAGTGTGTGAGCTAGTCGAACCACTCAATGGGGTAAAACCCATTGGATGCAAGTGGGTATACAAGAGAAAGAGGGGACCGGACGGAAAGGTTGAAACCCTTAAAGCAAGACTTGTGGCGAAAGGGTACACTCAGAAAGAAGGGATCGATTATTAGGAAACCTTTTTGCCCGTAGCCATGCTCAAGTCCATCCGCATTCTCTTATCGATTGCTGCGCACTTCGACTTTGAGATCTGGCAAATGGATGTCAAGACAACTTTCCTCAATGGAAGTCTTGACAAAAAAATCTATATGCAACAACCCGAAGGTTTCATTGAGAAAGGCCAAGAGCATCTGGTTTGCAAGCTTAAGAAGTCCATTTATGGGCTAAAGCAAACATCCCGTGCTTGGAATCAGTGTTTTGATCAAGTTATAAAATCCTACGGTTTTGATCAGAACAACTTTGAAAGTTGTGTTTACTAAAAGCGTGACGGAACTGCCTTGGTATTTTTGGTACTATACTTAGACGACATTCTGCTAATAGGAAACGATGTAAAGGTGTTATCAGACGTAAATGATCGGGCTTTCACAAGCCTCATACATAGACACTATTTTGAAGCGATTTAGCATGCAAGATTCCAAGAAAGGTTTTGTGCCCTACAGACATGGAATCCATCTATCCAAAGAGATGTGTCCCAAAACACAAAAAGAGATAGATGACATGAAGGGCATCCCTTATGCTTCGGCTGTGGGAAGCCTCATGTATGCAATGCTATGCACGAGACCGGATATCTACTTCGCCGTAGGCATGTTAGCAAGATATCAAAGCTGTTAGTGTTAGTGTCCTAGAGACAATCCATTATAAGGACATAATACTCAGATAATATTCAGTATTAGTTTAATATTATTGTTTGTTTAATATTAAATGTATGGCGTTGCACTAATTAGAATATTATATTTGATTGTTTGCATTTATTCTTATATGTGTTCCCTTGAGTCACTGCTGTCATTGAGTGAGCGAGAACTCAGATGACTTAAGCATGATTCTTAAATAGCCCCAATCGAGGATCATCAAGAAAGGGATATTGATGATGCAATGGAGACTGGTGTGCGATCTGCATCATACACTTAGAGAGTGTAGTAAGATCTCACTTACTACGAGATACTAGGTATCTCATGATGGATGCACAAATACCTTAGAGGGTATTGGTATACCCAACCGAGAAACCGTTTGATGTAGTTCTACTATATGTGTCTACGGGTGTCTCGGTTAGTGGGAGCAATGTGATACTCCTTTGACTTGAGGTCAATACGCACGACATGTGTGGAGTGATGAACTTTGACCATGATCGACGCTTGCACCCGTCTATGGGTAGATATGGCTTGGATTGGGTTCCTCACGAAGTGCATGTGCGTGGTAGTTAAGCTAAGAAAAGGATTCATTCCTCAAAGTGGATTTAGAGAGAATACTTCTCATCATAATTGGATCTAAGTCATTGGCCAATGCACGTCAACTTAGACTTTGTGACTAAGTGTGACACTAATGATCAATTAGTGATTTGACATAAATTGATTAAGTTATTTGAATAGACACTTCATCATGTTCAAGACTAATCGAGTATTCGTGAATGAAAGGAGGAAATCACAATTGTCCACATTTCAGTTACAGGTGGTTGCATGTTTCTCGCAACGTACCTCATATATTGAGAATGTCTGATTTATTGACTAGGGTTCAATTAAGACCGTTCGTTTGACTAATCGCTCGGTATATGAGGGCCTATGGGTCACACAACAAGTAGTTCCCTTTTACGGATTATAGTTGGTTGATTAAATGTTAAATTGGATTTAATATTTAATTTATGGAGAAGTAATTAATAATAGATTAATTTGAAATTAATTATTATTAATGTTTAATTAAATTGGATTTAATTAAATAAGAATTCCCAATAATTATATTTGGAATATAATTGTAGGATTTAATGCATATGGAAATAAACCGTAGAGATTTTCACATAAGGCATTAAAATCCGTAGAGATTTATATTTAGGGAATTAAATTAAAAGGAATTAATTTAATTCAAGATTAGAGATTTTATTTCCCTAATTGGGCTAGCTTGGGAAATAAGCTAAGCCTCCCTATATATACAATCTATTGGGATTCACAAACTGTATCACTTCATATTTTCTCCATAAGATCTAGAGTTTGGATTTTCCTAGCAAATCTGTCTCGGGATTCAACGCTGGCAAATCCGTGCAAGTTCGTAATTGGGGATTACGTGGATACCGTAGTAGAGAAATTTGATTTCGAGTTACTGTAAGATTTATCATTATGATTATTGTAATCTGTATGCAATTAATTATTCGTTGTTGGTGAACTTTAATTTCCGCTGCGCATGTGATTACGTGTTTTACGTGCCTCTATATTCCTACAAAAGCAACCCTGGGAAAGAGCATTGGACTGCAGTAAAGAACATTCTGAAGTATCTGAAGAGGACACGGGACATAATGTTGATTTACAAGTTAGACAGTCTAATCCCCATCGGTTCCACTGACTCGGATTTCCAATCAGACATAGACTTCGGGTAGTGTGTTTTGCATGGGGGGAGGAGCCATGACATGGAGAAGCGTAAAGCAGAAATGCATCGCTGATTCTACCATGGAAGCCGAATACGTAGCTGCTTGTGAAGCAGCGAAGGAAACGATTTGGCTCAAGAACTTCCTAGTGGACTTGGACGTTGTCCCGGATTTGCCCAGCACGATACCGAATTTACCCAGCACGATCACAGTCTATTGTGACAATGACGGAGCAGTTGCAAATTCGAGGGAACCGAGAGCACACAAGGCCAACAAACACATTGAAAGAAAATACCATCTCATACGAGAAATCGTTAAGAGAGGGGACATTGAGATGGCAAAGATTGCATCGGAAGACAACCTAGCAGATCCGGTCACAAAGGGCCTGCCTTAGAGTACATTCGAGAGACATGTGGAAGGAATGAGTGTCAAGAACGTTGCCAATCTGCTTTGAGTATAAGTGGGAGAAATATTATTAGGTTCGTGTAGATGACATTAGATGTCACATAGAACACGAGACATGCTGTAGTATACTTAAAAGCAGACTTTGAGTATAAGTGGGAGATTGTTAGGGTTATACTGAAAAGTATGCTTTTACTTTGTATAACCAAACTGGAATTTCTTATTTATTTACTGAAATAATTAATAAATCACTATTGCATTAAATATGAATGAATGTTATATATATTTATTGCAAATCCGTTCAATAAGTAAAGTACATATTACGTTAGTTAATTTGGTGATACCAGATCACAGAAGATCAAATTAACAGCTCCTCGTAATTAAGTACAAATTCACAACCCAAATGGTCATGAAAGGTTGAAGTATAAGACTCAAATTGACTTGTCTTGACCAAGAGATTATACTAGTGCATTTAGATGCACTGAATAAGGACCTACAGGAGGATAAATTCTTAGGTACTGAATATACAAGAATTAGACCTCAGTGGTGTGTTATTTCTTAATCTTCGTCCCTTAAATAGGATCGTGTAAAATTAATAACTATTGCTTTGACTTATGATAAGAAGATAGTCAATATGATTCGATACCTTATATCTTGGGCAATATTATTAATTACATGACGATTGCTGATATTTAATATGGAGAATTGTGTGCAAGTACGTCTTGCTTGATTTGTCCCCTTGGTGGGCTCAGAATCTTTATCATACCAAATCTTGCAAGTGGAAATTTATTTCCGATATGGATAATAATGTTGAGCTGTCTTTACTCCAAGGACTAAGATATTAATTAATTTAAAGCTTGTTCAGTGGCTTAATTAATCAATGGGCTAAAATAATCTTAAACACGGAAAATAATGACCGGGAGCCATATTATAGTAGAATTGTAATATGGGTTAAGATGGATAGTTCAATATTAATTTTATAGTGGAGTAAATTAATATTAATGGGCTTAAATAATATTTGGCCCAATATTAAAGCTTCATAGTCCATTAAAGGCCCAATCTTAATTCTCCTAAAGGCCCCTCAAATAGCCCAAATTAAAGTCCAATTAATGAAAAGGAGAAAAAAATATTTTTGCCTAATATTTCTCAAAATTTTCGAAAAATATAGGAAAAGAAAGAAAATATTTTCTTGATTTTCTTGAAAGATATTTTATGGAAAGATATAAGTATTCTTGGAATACATAATTATCCCATAAATTCAAGAAGTCAAATCTTGATCCCTTTTGCCTTGTAATTTTCGAAAAAGTGGGGAAAAGGGGAAGAAAGATTTTTATGGAAAAATTTAATTAAGGAGAAAAGAATATAGGAGATATATTCAAGATTTCTTGGAGACCAAGAAAAAGTTTTTCTTCCTTATTTTTTCCTCCAAAAAATCGGCCACCCTAGTCCTATTTATAGGGGATGGATTTTTCATTCACAAGTGCAATTCCATGTGTTGGAAATATTAGAAATCCACAAAGGTGGTGGCAAAATATTTTATTTTTCTCTCTTGTTAAAATCGTTCGTGTGAAATCCTCCCATCGGATTACGTTCGTGGACTTGGGATATATTTGAGAAGGCTCTTTGGGTTAATCTAACGTCTCAACGGTTATCTCTACAAGAGGTACGTAATCTCGTAACTCCTAGATTCCTCATGCTTAGGATTTACGTGGATTATGTGTACGCATGAATTGTTTATTTTCTTATTGATTATTATGTTGAATTGATTTAGGATTAATTCATGTTAGTAATTAATTGATTTATTTAAATATGTATTTGAAAATCAACTCGAATAGATCCGGGCACCCATAATTTCCCAACAATCGCATCGAGCTCGTTTCGAGCTCTGATTTTTTAAATTGTTGTTTAAATTTTGTTGCACGTTAAATTGAAAATTGGATAGTAGAATTGCTAGATCTGTTTTGAAGGTATCCAATTGTCATGGTATTTAATGTGTTTATTTTTCATGCGTATGAATGTTGGTTTTAATTCGACTCGTTCTGATTTATTTTTCTCGTGAGAAAATCCACGAGTAGATTAGGCTATTTGATTTGTTCAATGTAATAGACTAGTTTAGATTTAAGGTATTTATTTTTTGTTAAATAAATTGTAACCTGATCGAAGATGAAGACGGAGACGAGGAGTTAAAATAGACCCGGAATCAGATGATGACCGCAAGGCCGCAACGCGAACGTGTTAAGAGAGGTTAAACATGCGACGCAAGAGAGGCCCGACGACGCCAGTACGTTCTGACGCTGTGACGCGTGGACGCTGCGGCGAGGAGCCAGGAAAAGGCGAAATGCAATATGGCCCGATGGGCGCCATGCCCATCGCCTATCGACGACGCCAGCGGGTTGGCTGAAGGCAACAAAGTAAGTGGCCGACTAAATGCGGGCGAATTCGTCTTTGGTCGGAGATATTGAACGAGACGGATTTTTTCGAGAGGGAACGAATGGGAGAAATTGAAGACGACGTTTTCATCAAGATCAAGCAAGGAAAATCAAACCATGACAGTTGGATAATTTGTTCCCAATATGTTTATTTTCCGCTTTGCTTGATTTATTGTTGTTCTTCTTATGCTTTTCACCGCATCCATTACCCACAAACATGATCAGTGGACCCTGTATCCATTACCCACGAATGGGTAACATACGCCGCTAAACAAGTTTCAACAACTAGTGCATGAGAATTACCTTTCTTTCCATTCCTTTTGGGTTTGGAACAGTCGACCTCCAATGTCCTTTTTTCACCGCTAGTTGAAACACTTCCCTTAGCCCCATTCTTTACTCCACCCTCCCTCTTCACCTTTCCTTTGCCCTTGGCAACACTTGAGTTAGCTTGGCTTTCGCTTTTGGCCTTCTCCTTCTTCTTGCCTCCTTTTGGCCTAGAAGAAGAAGATGGACCAACTGCCACTAAGGCTTGGTTACTCTCTCCCAATATTCCTTCAAATTAGACTAGAGCTTAAAGCAGATCGTGCAAGGTGAACTTCGATTGTTCATTTGGTAGTAGAGCTCAATCGCCGAAGCTTTTGGGTAGGGAATGGAGTATGAAATCGATCCGGGTCTCGATATCATATTCAACACCAAGAGCTTGTTAAGGTGAGCCAGGGAGAAATGTTTTCAAGATCAAGCCAAGGAAAAATCAAACCATGACGCTTGGATAATTTGTTCCCAATATGTTTATTTTCCGCTTTGCTTGATTTATTGTTGTTCTTCTTATGCTTTTCACCGCATCCATTACCCACAAACATGATTGAAAATAAATATATATCTCAGTGGACCTCAAGATCCATTACCCAATTTAATGGGTAAAATATACGCCGCTAAACAAGTTTCAAACAACTAGTGCATGAGTTTGAATTCAAGGTGTTCTTTTCTTCTTCTCCTTTAAGAAATTATTCTAGGGTGTTAGTGAATGAGTCTACAATGCCACAACCTTTCTTAATAGGTTTGAATTGTTCTTCACCGCTTGCTTTTTTTTCCACCATCCTTCTACCACTCAGCTGATCAGAAATTACTTCTTGAATAGTCCTTTCGGTAATACTTGAGTGTAGATAGCTCTTCAAGATTTCCTTTTGAATTTGAGCTTTTCAAATGGCTTCCATTTCTTTTAAGGCATCAACTATAATTTCTCTTTTTTTTATCAAGCCCTACATTTTCTTCAAGGTCCTGTGCCAACAATTCACTAAGTTTTTACCACCAGGCCTTTTCCCCTTTTTAGCACCATACCTTGAAGAAGTTGAGAAAAAGAGTTATCCATATGATATTGCTCTTTGCTTATACATCTCAAACTTTCCCTTAACCCAATCTAGATATTCTACTGCTCCTCATCTTCCAAATTTCTTCATATGATTTTTCACATCGAGAACTCTTCAAATGAGATAGAGATGGAAAACTGGTGTGAGAAGACATTTTGCATCATCTCCGGCTATCATCTTGGTCATGAGCATAGAGCCAATTTCCTCAACAACTGCCTTTGATCATCGATCATTCTTCTCAACCACTGGCTTCAAGATATGTTTGTTTTTTCCTCGATACATCCGCTTCATCTCCTTTGATTGAGCTCAACTTTGACTCCATCAACCTTTCCTTCTATGGTAGTCATTTTGTTAGCAAGAGATGTTTGAAGTCGATCATGTCCAAGAAGATGAACTGAGTGAGTGTTTCTAGTTTCTCGAGATTTTCAAGTCTTTTTCAATTTGGGGTTACTTTTCCACCATTGGCACCACCTTCTCCAATTTTTCCAAGATAGACTGAGATCAATCTCTGGAGTGTTTAGAACTTTTTCCACCGAGCTGGGTGCTCCATCCAAAGCCTCAAAGTCAAAGCATATCATATCAAATATAACAGATATGTAAAAAGATAGGAACTTCAAAGGCTTTGACATAATGTTTAATGAAAATGCCAAAAGTTATCCTCGAAGAGTGCTAACTTCTTTTCTTCAATTCATCCGAGGATTTGAGATATCACCGACCAAAGATCGGCATATCGAAAGCAAGTCCCCCGAAAGCTTCATCCATCCGAGATTGATGTTCGTGATCCTCTTGTTGATCCTCTTTATCTTGGATCCTTAGAATGGAGGCATCAACATCACCTTCCTTCCTCTCATAGTAGAACCGTACCTTCATTGAATGAATAGCATCATCAAAATCGCTCAAGAATTTTCATCCCGAGCTAGTCTTCCCGAATCCAGAGAACTCCATTTGAAGGGTTTTCAGAGCTTTGTGTTGAAGACTTTATCAAATTTTCTTAGCAAAAATCTATAAAGATTCCACCAGTCCTTCTTTCTCCTCCTACAAATGGAAGCAATGTTCAAAGATCTCCGGAAGAGTCTTTTAAATTGTTTTTGATTCAGATTTGATAGGCTCTTCGCTTTCTTTTTGAATTTGAGCGTGGTTCCAGTCTTTCAAGAAGAGATCCTTGTACAACAATTCACTAAGGTCTGGAAGAAGCTGAGAAACCAGATCCATTGATATCGAATTTTTGCTTATACATCGTGACGATTCTAACCGATCGCTCATCTTTTCTTTCATATGCGAGAACCACGGGATAGAGATCGTGTGAGAAGACTTTCAGATCATCTTTCATGAGCATTCACATCCGGCTTTATCTCAGATTGAGTCTAACTTTGACTTCCATTTGGGCTTTTGTTAGCAAGAGATGTTCAAGATAACTCGGTTTCTAGCTTCTCGAGATTGGGATCACTGGGTTATTCAGGTTTTTCCAAGAGGATCGAGGAATGGTTCACTTTTTTAGGGGCGCGATCTAAGTTATAACAGATGAAAGAGGAGCTCGAGGTTCGAGGGATTCGAGGTCCGATATCGAACAGTATCCTCTCGAGATTGAGGAACCCGAGGTCCTTGAATATTTCTTGAGATATTTTATGCGAGCTCAAAGATGTTCCGAGTACCTCGGAGAAAAAACAAAGATTCCTCGATCAAGGAAGCGCGTTGTTCGTGCAATAGTCACAACCTGAGCCAGAACTTGTAATGGAGATTTTAGTCTTTGCTGGCCCCCAGGTTGGACTTCCTCAGTGTCACTGACCTCCTCCTCAGTAATAGTTTGAATTTTTCTGCGTTTCTGAGGGGCCAATGTTTTCTTCTTCAGAGTTTCTCCCTTTTCTCTTTTCACCTCCATCAGGGCTTTCCCCCTGGCTTGTTGAGCTTCTTCAACTCCTTCTTCAGCGGTCTCCTCCTGAGACTTTGAGCTTTTCTCCTTCCTTCCTTTCAAAGTCTTCTTTGTTGTTGGTGGCTTGAATAGAAGTTTTGACTTTGGAAAGGGTAAGGAATTAGCAAAGATATCCTCTTCTTCTCTGCACATCTCCAAGATATATGCAATCTTGGTTGCATGAAGGATCTTCCCTTTGATAACAACCGATCCATTCACCTTCTGGACTTGCTTTGCTTGATCACTCACCACTTTGATTAAGTAATATAACCAGTTGAATGCAGTGGTGGGTGAATCTTCAATCGCCGCCATTAATCTCAACTTCGGCGTGCTAATCTGTTCAAAGCTGCCAGACCGACTCATGATGCATTTACTCACAATGTCTAGCAAAACTCGATACTTAGGCTTCAAATGCTTTTATTTAGAGTTGCTTCGAACATAACTAGATGCTCTACAATCCTATCCAGATATTCTTGCTCCCTACCCATCATATAAACTGTAGGGTCTTCACCTCTATCGCTCAATTCGTATATGGCATTAAGATTCTTAGGAATGATATACAATTCCCTAACAAAATCCACATACTTTGAACTATGCTCTAAATAAGAAACTGTAATCTGTGATTCTATACAGTCCTCATCATCTAATTTCAAATTTGAGATCAACTCTATTACCTCTTTTGCGTATTCTGCCTCTGGTTGATTCGCAACCAGGCAAGTGAGCTTTGCCAATCGAATCATGTGCAACGCTTCTTCTTCGTGAGTCGCATTCGATGAGCTTTCGAGAGAAACGACGTATTCATACCAAGGTTTGTTAGAAATCACAAGCTTATCGTATACAGAGAATGTCATTTTTTGGATAATTTTTGTGAAGGGTTTTGAAAAGGATGATAATTTCTGGGCAAATGAGAGTTTTTGAAGCAGAGTGTTTTGAAGACAAATGTTTTTGGAATTGGGCTTTGAAGGAATTCTTCAATAGATATATAGGATTTGATTCATGGAAAATCGTATAGATGAAGAAATCGACGGTTGAGATTAAACACCGACTAAATTGGGTATATGAAAGGACAATTTCACAAATATTACGCCGCCAATTTAACCTTATTGGTGATTAATGAACAATGCATTTAATTACTGTTCCTGCAGACCATTGACTTTCTTCGTGAGAATTCAAAGGTCCCGCCCAAATATTCCTTCAGGTGTTATGTTATTTATTGCCAATGATTACTGAGATTCAGTTAGACAATAAATATGTTGCATGAGTTAATACTTCTTCAGACTAATTTCCTCCATCAGTCTTACTGAGTTTTGACCTTGACAAAATGTCAAGATAATATCTTGAAATCTTGGCGAGGTCGATAATATCGAAAATCTTGAAAGATCAAGATATAATCGAAATCTTGAAAGGGGTCAAGATGATATCGAAAATCTTAACGAGGTCGAGATAATATCGAAAATCGATCTTCGTGATATCCGAAGTTTTCCAAGACTCGAGTTCAAGATTTTCAATTTTATCCGAGTTTCTCGGTAAAACTCGAAAAACTTCATTCATCCGAAAACCTTCAATTTTTCGGGATTTGCTTTATACACCTGGATCCAACATACCTAATTCAACCTGAAATCTTGATTCAGCAAAAGGTTTAGTCAAGATATTAGCTCTTTGTTTATTAGTATGAATTTTCTCCATTCCGATGTCTTTATTCTCAACATGATCTCTGATGAAGTGATGTCTGATATCAACATGCTTACATCTGGTGTGCAATACCGGATTTTGTGTAATAGCAATTGCACTATTATTATCACAAAATATAGGTACTTCATTGGTTATAATCTTATAATCCCTCAATTGTTGTCCGAGCTAAAGAATGCAGGCACAATGACTTTCCCTCGCAGCCCATGTATTCAAACTTCAAGAGATCTTTGGTTGCTATTGAGGTTTGTTTTTTGAAAACCATGATATCGGGTTTACTTCCAAGAAATTGACAAGTTCCGTGGTAGACTTCCATCAATTCTACATCCTCCATAATCAAGATCTCGAATAACCGTTAATTCAAGGTTATCATCAACTGGATACCATAATCCTCTATTCACAGTGCCTTTAAGATATTTCAGAATCTTTTTGGCAGCCTCCATGTGACTAGCCTTAGGATTAACTTGGTATCTTGCACATATCCCAACAGCAAATGTTATATCAGGCCTTCTTGCTGTGAGATATAGCAGTGATCCAATGATCCCTCTATAATCAGTGTGATTTACTGATTTTCCTTCAGGATCAGGATCCATCTTGTAGTGAGTATTCATAGGAATTCTAACTGCATTGCAATTCTGTACACCATACTTTGCAATCAGATCTCTGGTGTATTTTGCTTGATTGATGAGAATTCCTTCCTTAGTTTGTTTCACCTGAAGTCCAAGAAAGAAATCCATCTCCCCCATCATTAACATCTCAAACTTTCCTTTCATCAGGGTAGAAAACTTTTCACACAACTGATGATTTGGAGATCCAAATATGATGTCATCTACATAAATCTGAACAAAGTCCTATCAACAGTTCCTGTGATAAAACCATGGTCAGTAAGAAACTGAGAAAGGGTATCATACCATGCTCGGGGTGCTTGTTTAAGACCATACAAGGCTTTCTGAGCCTCAGAACTTGGTCATTCTCGTGCGAAACCGTGAGGTTGTTCCACATAAACCTCTTCCTTAAGCACACCATTCAGAAAATGCACTTTTCACATCCATCCGACAGGTATGAATTTCATGTGGGCAAAAGATATGTAAGAAACAATCTGATGGCTTCTAGTCTTGCAACATGTGCAAATGTTTCATCATAATCCAAGCCTTCTTCTTGGGAATAACCTAGTGCAACTAGCCTTGCCTTGTTTCTCACAATGTTGTTGTTTTCATCTCTCTTATTCTTGAACACCCACTTAGTTCCAATCACATTGTGCCTCTTAGGTCTATCCACTAGCTCCCAAACTTCATTCCTTGAGAACTGATTCAGCTCTTCTTGCATAGCAGTAATCCAAAATGAATCTTGTAGAGCTTCTTCAATCTCAGTAGGTTCTTTTTCAGATAGGAAGCAGCAGAACAAAGCACTTTCTCCATGGAACCTTCTTATTTTGACACCATCTAATAGATCACCCACAATCTGACTTTTAGGATGACTATCCAACCATTTTCTCCCTGGATGTTCCCCTTCAAGAGTATCCTCAACATCATAAATGTTAGGGTTCGTAGTTCATTAAATTCAGGAACAACAGAAAAGAGAAAGAGAATCATCTTCCTCAGGGGAAATTCCATTCAGAACATTGTCAGAGACATTTGTTCCCCTTTGGTTGATAGATTCAGAGTTTGCCTCAGTTGTGACCACATCTTCATCGGCATTACATACCTGAGTCTGAACTGGTGTATGTTCAGATTGGTCAGCTTCAGGCAGGTTGGCTTTCCTTCAAATGGAGAATTTCCATCCCGAGTCTCACCATCCCGAAGTTTTTCCATCCCGAACTTCTTTGTTCGAGTCCGATTCACTCCATTCATAGAAAGTGTGATTTCTTCTTTTCGTGTTCGAGAGGATGTTTTGTCATTCTTTTTCGATCTAAGTCTGGTGATTCTCTTGGTCAGTTCTCCGAAGTCATGTTCCTCTTTTCTTCCGAACACAAGTAGATTCATAAAAAACAACATGAGGTGTTTCTTCCACAATAAAGAGTCCTACAAATTTGTAAACTCAAGGCTTTTCTCGACTTGAGAATATCCTAAGAATATCCCTTTAGCTATCAAAAGTTTTCAACCGATCTTTACCATTATTGTGTATGAAACACTTGCAACCAAACACACGAAAAGAAAGAAACAAGAGGCTTCCTCTCATTCCACAAACTTCATATGGAGTTTTTCCTTGATTCTTGGTCAAGATGGATGCATTTCGAGAATAGCATGCGGTGTTGATAGCTTCAGCCCAAAATCTCTTAGGAATATCACCAAAGAATCATTGTCCTTGCAGCCTTCTTTTCGAGTCTTATTTCTTCTTTCAAAGAACACCATTCTGTTGTAGGGGTCCTTGCGGTGATGTTTCATGAGCTATTCCATTTCTTCGCACAATAATCGATATAATATGATTGATAAACTTCGGTTCCTTTATCCGATCCGATTTTGACCACACTCAGATTCTTTTTCAAGATCGAGCCTTTTCAAGAGTTCAGCAGATTTTTGTTCGAGTCTCTTTCTTACTGAGTAAGAATATGACCCATGTGTATCTAGAGTAGTCATCAACTACCACAAGTGTGTATTTTTTGCCACTTGTGCTCACAGGTGTTACTGGACCAAAAAGATCCATATGTAACAGTTGTAGTATTCTATCAGTAGAAACATCTACTTTGCTTTTGAAAGATGCCCTGATTTGTTTTCCTTTCTGACAAGCATCACATATATGTTCTTTACTGAACACTTCATTGGGTAACCCCCTCACAAGTGCTAATCTTGTAAGTTTGTTCAGGGTTTTGAAGTTTAGGTGATTCATCCTTTTGTACCACAACCAACTGGTATCAGTGGAACTTTTTGCAACCAAACATGTATCTTTAGGAGTTGAACTCCAATCAGCAAGATACACATTTCCTTTTCTAGTACCAGTCAGTAAAATTTTCTGTGAAGTATTGTCTTTCACATAACATAAGTTCTTTGAGAACTCAAAATTGAATCCTTTGTCACATAATTGACTGATAGAAAGCAAGTTATGCTTTAGACCAGACACATATGAAACACCATGGATATGAACAGAGTCAACTTCAAGAGTTCCATATCCTTCAGTTTGTCCTTTGGAATTATCTCCAAATGTGATCTGAGGGCCTTTTTGCTCAACATAGTTAGTGATTAGTTGCTTTATCCTGTCACATGTCTTGAACATCCACTATCCAGATACCATACAGCAGGAGTCAATTAATTTCCACTCATCAGTGCTATGTTGTATTCATTCAGCTCAGTGTCCTTTTCTTTTACCTGAAAAACAGATCAATTCTTATGTACCCATTTGGTGTAGGGTCCTACCAGGTTAGCTGTACCTTTTGGAACCTAAATCTACCTAACAACTCTAATTACTTTAGAGTGGCTGATTTGTCTCCCATAAACATCTACATACACATTCACCACTCTAGGTGCCTTGACAGTATCCTGTGTATGAGTGCCAGCCTTAGCATGAACATGAGCCTTAGAGTTCTTCTTGGGTTCAGGCCTTTAGTTCAAGTGCTTTTGGCTTTTTGTGCAAATTTGGTCTCTGTCTCTCACGACTTGGGTTAGAAACCTTTACCCTTAGGCAAGTGGGGTTTGGGTTGCTCAGTCTTGAAATTGGGGTCTTTCAAGAATCTGAGGACTTGGTCTTTTTCGGTTGAGAATATCTCTGAAAGTGTTTCTCTTCCGAAAATTCCTCCGATGGTTCGGAAGGCAGATCTCTTCAAAGTTGGTATTCTTAGCTTTGAGGCTTTGAAATCTTGGCTCAAGATTTCCTCACGAGTGGTCGGGAGTTTTCTAGCCTTTTCCCGAGGTGGGCTTTCTTCCCCGAACCTTCAGCTTTTTTATTGAAACCATAGGTCCTTTACCCTTGTCTAAAAAACTCGGGGCGGTTCTTCAAGAAGAAGATTAGGTGCCCTTGGGTTTAACAAAGACGATCTTGGTGCTACTAGAAGAAAAGATTCGAAGACCTTGTGAGGTTCCCCTCGAATGTATCCCAATCCAACTTTTATAGTTGCAGTGTCTTTGATAACTCAATTTCATCTATCACTTTAGATGCGTAATTCAATAGAGCTAACTTTCTCTGCACAAGACTATCCTCACATTTCTTTTAGAGTTTCATGCTTCTCAAAGAGGTCATTGAACTCGGGGATTCGATAAGTTGAATCTCCTCGATTGGATTTCTCTAATTTTCCATTCAGATCTCTATCACCTTCTCTTTTTCTCGAGAGTTGTACTTTCGTAACATCTAGTTCATCAAGAGTTCCCATCAATTGAGAAGTGATCTCAAAGATTTTTAGAGTCTTTCCACTTGATTCTCGCCATCGAGTTCCTTGTTCTCGCTCTTGAGTTTCAAAGGAGAAGTTCTTGTAACACGTAATAGTCCTTCATAAGATTCTCAAATGAATCCATCAGTCAAAATTATCATTTCATAGCTTGAACTTGAGAACTCATGTGCTTGTGTAGGAGCAACAACAGAGATAGAAGAATTTACCTCCTCTAAACCCATAAGACAGATGTCATCACATCCACTATCCGAGAACATCTCATCCGAGGAACTGGAACCTTCTTCGAATGTTCTTCTTTCTCAACAATCATAGCTTTCTTCGAGAACTTCTTTCTCTCTTCTTGGCTTGTCTTTCCTTTCTTTCTTTAACACTCACCAGGCGGTCATATTGAAAGTGACCTTTCTTCCGGCAAGTTGTAGCATCTGTTAGCATCATCATCCCGATCACTTTCCTCCTTGGTCTTGGAGTCCTTCTTTTTGGATGAAGATCCTTGAATTTTCTCGGGTCCTTTCTTTTCTCGATTAGATCATGTCCTCACTTTTTGAGTCTCTTTTGTACTGTGATTCTGTAATATTTCTTATATTTCCCATATCCGCTATTGAGTCTTTCAAACCTCCTTGCCATCAAGATTATCTTATCCTCCCCGCTTTCATCGATTTTTGGCAAGTGAGTTCTCGAACTCTCTAGTCTTACAGATTTCTCTTTGGCTTTGAAAGCCACATTCCTGCTAGATGAAGAATCATCTTTGCTGTCAGATTTCTTAGCTTACTTGTCAATCACAAACTCATAAGCTTTCAGTTCAGAGAAAACTTGTTGATATGGCATGGAATCAATATTTTTGGTGTTTTCAATCACCACAACATGTATATCTCATTTCTTAGATAATCCTCTAAGAATTTTCAGTGCCACTTCTCTCTGTGGGTATCTTTTCCCAAGAGCATTCAGATCATTCATGATGCTAGTGAATCTGACCTCAAGTTTGTCAATGGATTCACTATCTTCCATTTCAAAGCTATCAAACTTTCCAATAGCAACATAAAGTTTATTTTCCTTAATATGATATGTGCCTTGACACATAACAACAAGTGTGTGTCATATTTTTCTTTTGCGGTTTTCAAAGGAGAAATCATCCCCATAACACCATCATCAATAGTGCTATATAAAGTATCTTTAGCAATGTAGTCAAGATTGACTAACTTTTTTCTCATCGAGAGTAAGTTGATCATCGACTTTGGAAATTCATCTCAGGATCATTCCTCTCGAAGATCGATGATTAAGGATTCACAACAATAAATTTGAATGGTCCTTCGTAAACCACTCTCCACATTCTTTCATGTTTTGAATACGATGAGCCCCAGATTCTCAATCTTCATAGGTCATAGCTCTCAATAGAGAACATAGGAAGTTTCTTAGAAGGCACGATGACTGAGCCTTGTAAGATATCAACAAATAGATCTGTTCAGTAGACCACCAAAGTCTTTCAGCAAAATAGACTATGGCCACCAAAGCACGTGATCAAGTTGAACCACTGCTCTGATACCACTTGTTGGTCCCTGTGCTAACGAGTCTCACACGTGTATGGGGGGGGAATACACGTGTTCAATGATTTTTAAAACTTTTCTTTCACTGAGGTCAGATGGGTCAGGTTGTCCTGATGATTTGGCCCTGAGAAGCACAGATCGCATACCGAGTCAAAGTCTCATCGAGACAATGATCCCGAGCCGCTTTAAGCTTCAGACAAAGCCTAATCGACCGAAGTTTATCATAGATCCCGAGCGCTTGGATCGGATAATTCAACTTATCTTGAACCCTCAAGTGAGAGTTAGTTCAGTTTGGTAACTATCTGTTCTAGCTTCTCGAGTGTGCGAAATGGTTGGCCATATGTTTATACTCGTTTTAACTTTGCTGATGATCTTCCTTTTAATGAAACAATGATTAAGGCTGTGATCAATTGATGCAAGTTCAGTGGATTGGTTCCAACTGAATATCAGTGAATTATGCTTTCAGTGAAAAACATGCAACAGATAGTAATGTCAAAGATGTACAGAAAGCAAAACAACACAGCAATTATAGTGGTTCAGAGACTCAAGCTCCTACATCCACTCTCTCTGACCTTCAGAGAAATTCCTTAACCACTTCCTAAAGCTTTCTGGCTGACTCACTGCAGCTTACTCACTTTTCTACTTTGAGTTTTCTGGCTGACTCACTGCAGCTTACTAATTCAACACACACAAGTGTTCAGACTACCACAAGTAGCTTACTAACTTCTTCTCTAGAGTTTTCTGGCTAACTCACTGTAGCTTACTAACTCTTTACAACTCCAACTCACCAACAAAGCACACACAAACTACCTTACAAAGGGTTTGGGTTTCTGGTTGGTTTCCAACTAGGATGAGATTTCCTTTACAATAAGAACAATGCAAAGGCTAGGATATCTCTACTAAGCTTTGGATATATCTTATCAATCTAGGCTTAGTGAATGAGCTCTCTTCAATGTGAAACACTTGGGAAATTCTAGGTTTTACGAGTGCTTCAATTTACAATAATACAAATGAGCTCTTGAGTTGCTTTCAAATTTCCCGTAACCTCTAAGTGTAAAGGGTCACTAGTATTTATAGGCAACTTCACCAAGGTCACTCTTGAAAAACTATCCGTTGGAGTGTTGGTGAATGGGTTTGCACAGATCTATTCGGGGTGAATATTTAAATACAAATTTAATTCATTAATTATTACTAGCATGAATTAATCCTATATTAATTCAAATAATAATTGCAACAACATATCATGCATATAAAAAGCCACGTAAAACCTACGCATGCGGAATCTACGGGTTTACGTGAACGTACCTCTCGGGATGGCAGTGACTTCGGTCGGACGAAATAACCAAAAGGACTTCCCAAGTATTCCCTTAGCCCTTGCTCAACTATCCGGTGGAAGGACACTTGTCGAACAATTAACAAAAGGAAAAAATAAACTTTGTTGCACCACTTTTGTGGATTTGCTAATATTTCCAGCACATGGAATTGTACTTGGGAATGAACTAATCATCCCCTATTTATAGGAGAGGAGGGGTCGAAAATTTTAGTAGAAAATCAATGTGGGAAAAGACTTTTCTTGGTCACCAAGAAATCTTGAATATATCTTCTATATTCTTTTTCCCATAATTAAAATATTCCACAAAAATCCCACCTCCTCAAATATTATGGAATTTCGAAAATAATGCCTTGCAAGATTCCAAGATTTGGATCTTCTTGAATTTATGAGATATTCTTGTATTTCAAGATATACATATCTTCCATAATATATTTTCAAGAAAATCAAGAAAATCTTTCTTGCCCATTATCTTCAAATTTTCGAAAATTCTATATAGATAACCAAGTGGGAGATTTCTTGAATTTAATGAGATAATCTTGTATTCCAAGAATACATATCTTCATTCCATAACAAAATTCAAAGAAAATCTTTCTCCCAACATATCTATAAATTTCGAAAATATTACTTGGAAAATTAAGCAACAATATTTTTTTTATTTTAATCACATTTTTCAGTTATTGGACTATTTGTTGGGCTACTCAGGGGGCCTTTAGGAGAATTAAGATTGGATCTTCTAATGGATCTTGAATATCTAATATTGAGCCACAATATAATTCAAGCCCATAAATATTAATTAATCCCACTACATAATTAATATTGCACTATCCATCTTAACTCATATTACAGTCAATATGGCTCTTGTTATTATTTCCCCATGTTTAAGATTATCTAGCCCATTAATTAATTCAAGCCTTTGAAATAGCTTTCCGTTAATTAATATCTTTTGTCCTTGGTCGAGGAAGCGGTTCAACATTATTATCCATACAGGAAACAAATTCCACTTGCAAGATTTGGTATGATAAAGCTTATGAACCTCCCAAGGGGGCAAATCAAACAAGCGTACTTGCACACGATTCTTCGTATTAAATCTTAGCAATCACATGTGACCAATAATATTGCCCAAGATAAAAAGTATTGAATCTCTCTTTGATTCGCTACCCATGATAAGTCAAAGCAATAGTTACCAATCCCACGTGATCCTATTTAAGGGACGAAGGTTAAGAAACAACGAACCATCGAGGTCTAATTCTTCCTTGTTGGGATTCAAGAATTTATCCTCCCTGGAGGTCCTATTCAAATAAGATCGGTCATGCACTAGTGTAATCTCTTGGTCAAGACAAACCAATCGAGCCTTACACCTCAACCTTTTCGTGATGGGTTGTTCATTTCCATCTAGGTCGTGAATGGCGTACTTTTTAGTTACAAGGATTAATTTAATCTTCTCGTGATGCGGTATCACTAAATTAACTACAATGTAACACGCATTTAATTATTGAACATTTATGCAAAGAAATATATGTAACATTCAATCATATTTAAAGCATCGATGATAAACAATTTATTTGGTAAATAAGTCTCGAAATTGGGTTTTCGATTATACAAAGTAAAAAGCATACTTTTCAAAGATAATCCCAACAATCTCCCACTTATACTCAAAGTCCTTTTAAGTATATTACAACATGTCTCGCGTAGTCCGTGACATCTAATGTCACCTACACGAACCTAATAATTTCTCCCACTTATACTCAAGCAGATTGCAGCAGCGGTCTTGACACCCATTCCACTCACATATCTCTCGAATGTATTCAGGGGCGACGCTTTTGTGAATGGATCGCTAGGTCGTCCTCGACGCTATCTTTGCCATATCTATATCTACTCTCTTAACGATTTCTCGTATAAGATGTCTTTCCTTTAATGTGTTTGTTTGATTTCGTGGACTCTTGGTTCTCTTGAATTTGCAACCCGCCCCCTAGCAGATATTGCTGAACAAATTCGTAACACCATCCAAGTCCACTAAGAAGATCTAGATCCCAATCGGTTCTTTCTTCGCCTCACAAGCGACTACTTACCCGACTTCCATGGTTGAGTCGGTGATGCATTTTTGCTTCACACTCGTCCATTTGATGGCTACACTTCCCAAATGGAAACACACTAATCGAGGCGGATAATTTTCGGAATCTAAATCGATTGGAAATCCGAGTCCGTGTGGCCGATGGGGATTGGAGATCGATCGATAAATCAACATTCTATCCCGAGTTCTTTTCGGACACTTCGTAATGTTTTTAATCGTCGATCAATGCGCTTTCGGGTTACTTTGATATCTTGCTATCATGCCTACGACCAAAGCGGATATCCGGTCTCGCATCTCTGACATTGCATACATAAGGTTTCCGGCAAATTTGAAGCACAAGGAATACCTTTCATGTCATCTATCTCCAAGGTCTTAGGGGACATTTTCTTGGATAGATGGATTCCAAATCGAAAGGTCTGAATCCTTTCTTGGAATCTTGCATCAAACGTTTCAAGACAATTGTCTATGTATGAAACTTGCGATAACCCGATCATCATTTTCTTGCGATCTCGTGATCTTGATCCCAAGGATGTGTCCGCTTTCCCTAAGTCTTTCATATCAAACTATTTTTTGAAACCATGCCCTACGTCGATAACACCTTCACATCGTTCGATGATCGTAATGTCGATCTCACGATAGTACTAAGAATACCAATGCGATTCCGACACGCTTTTTATACACAACTTTCAAACTTGTTTTGATCAAACCCATAAGACTTTATAACATGATCAAAACATTGGTTCCAAGCTCTGGATGCCTGTTTGAGTCCGTAAATGGACTTCTTGAGCTTACAAATAAGATGTTCTTGGCCTGTTTCAATGAAACCTCGGGGTTGTTGCAAATAGATCTCTTCATCAAGACTTCACATTAAGAAAAGTTTGTCTTGACATCCATTTGCCACATTTCAAAGTCGAAATCGCAAAGAATCGATAAGAGAATACAGATGGACTTAAGCATGGCTCTGGGCAAAAAAAGTTTTCTCAAAATCGATCCCTTCTTTCTGAGTGTAACCTTTCGCCACTAGTCTTGCTTTAAAGGTTTTAACCTTCCCGTCCGGTCCTCTTTTCCTCTTATATACCCACTTGCATCTAATGGGTTTGACCCCATTAAGTGGTTCGACTAGCTCCCACACTCTATTATGAAACATAGAACCCATTTTCGCTTTTCATTCTTTGTTTGCCAAGAAACCGCATCCTTATCTTGGAATGCCTCGTCATATATCCATGTGGTCGATTCGGTTTTGTCAGGGAATCAAGTCTCGAGGACTCTCCTATTCCCATGAATCTCTTGGTGACTAACAACCCTCCCACTTCTGACGAGGCTCTTGGTTGAAAGCGTATCGTTTGGTATATCATCTAAATCTGATTGTAATCGAGGTTTGCCCTCTAAGCTCATTTAAGGTAATCTCACTTCGGGTTTTCTTTGGTTCATATAGCCTTCTTCCAAAAATCTAAAGTGGGTGCCGATGACCACCTTTTGATCTTCGGGACCATAGAACATACACCTTTTTTGTTCCTCGGGGTATCCTACAAACAACCTTAATTTCGATCGAGGATCCAATTTACGGCTTCCTTGTCCAACACGTGGGCGGACACCCCCAAATTCTCATGTGTCTCATACTAGGCTTGCGTCCGGTCCACAATTGTTTGGGAGTTTTGGGAACCGATTTGGATAGCACCAAGTTCAGAATTTAAGTCGCTGTTTCCAAGGTATGACCCCAGAACGACTCGGGAAGATCCGCATAACTCATCATTGATCTAACCATTTCCAAAAGAATTATATTTCTTCGCTCTGCAACCCCGTTTTGGTGAGGGGTTTCGGGTGCAGTGAGCTGGGATACAATCCCTTCATCAGATAAGCAGTTCAAAAACTCATCGCTGAGGTATTCGCCTCCACAATCAGATCGTAGAGACTTGATACGTTTTTCCCTATGATTCTCTGTTTGAGCCTTAAATTCTTAGAATTTTTCAAAGGTCTCATATTTATGCTTCATAAGGAAAATTTACCTTGAGTAATCATCAATAAAATTACTCATAACCTCCTCTTCCTTTGGTTGACATTGGACCACATACATCTGTGTGAACGATCTCTAACACTTCTTTGGCCCTATTCCCCTTGGCTCCAAATGCCCTCTTGGTCATATTACCCTCCAAACATGATTCGCAGGTTGGAATTTGTTCAACTTGGAGACGGTCCAGTTAACCATCTTTCACCAACCTTTGGATCCTCTTTGGATTTATATGACCTAATCTTAGATGCCAAAGAAGTGTCCCGTTCACTTCTGATGAACGTTTTCTTTTCTCAGAAACAGTTGATGTGTTATAGGATACATTTCGTGAGTGGTGTGCACAGTTAATTGCATAGAGATCATTCAACAACGTTCCATGATAGATAAATTTATCAGCAAGAAAAATGGTAACAACTTTATTAAAAAGTAACTGAATATCCATCATAAAAGTTTAGAAACTGAAAACGAATTCTTTCTAAAAAAATTCGGAACATAAAGAATATCTCAAAAATTAAAACTCTGTCTTCAAAAGACAGGTGCACTTCTCCCACTGCTTCAGCTGCCACTCTCGTAGCATCGTGTAGTGTGATGAGGACCTCACTCCCACTAAGTTGCCGGGTCCGCTTGAACCCCTGTAATGTGAAACAACCATGATTAGTGGATCTCGTATCCACCACCCACAAAATGGGAGGCATACACCGCTAAACAAGTTTCAACAACTAGTGCGTGAGAATTACCTTTCTTTCCATCCCTTTTGGGATCGGAACAGACTGACCTCGTTTGTCCTACTCTCCCGCTTTCCAAAGTTTTCCTCATGCTTGATCCCATGCTTCTATTTGATGTTGAGTCTTCTTGGTCTAACCTTCTTCTCTTTTCATCATCCTTATCACCACCTGATCTAGGATAAAGAGAAGATTTCTGTTTTCCCAAGTTCTTTTCCTCGCGCTCCACTTCCTTTTCAACCAAAGTCAAAGCATTTACAAGATCCTCCACTGTCAAATCTTGATCTTCCATTAGATACTCAAGATAGTGGTGATTATAGCTCTTTGGTAAGGATTGGAGAATGAAATCAATCTTAGCATTGAAGTCATATTTTTCGCCGAGGATCTCAAGTTCCTCAAATAGCACCATAACCCTAAGGACGTGCTGCGCTGCAGTCGTCCCTTTTCCAATTTTAACTGAGCAATTTCTTGCTTCACACTTTGGACTGCCATATGGGTCTGATGTCCGAACATCGCTTCGAGATTCTTTAAGATGTCTGCAGCTGACTCATATTCTTAATGAAGGTGCCTCAACGCATCTGACAGATGTGCCAGAATTGTCTCCTTCATCAAACCGTTTGCCAGCTCCCATTCACCATAAATCATCTCATCCCATATTCCGGCATCCTTAGTTGGTTTTTCGGGTTTTGGGGAATCAAGTACCCATTCGGAAGATGATGCGGTTAGGACAGATTTTAGTTTGTGTTTCCAACCAAAATAGTTTTTACCAAAAAAACAAAAGGTCTTTAGGTATATTCGATAGTGGATTAGAAGGTTGCGAGATGCTGAACTGAAATAAATAATAACATGCATAAACACAAATATATCACTAGGTTCGATCACATGCATCATATTAAAATCTCAAAAAAAATATGAACATACATCAGCCAACATCTCAAAACAGTTTAAATAAGCCACGTGGGGTGGGTCATTATATAAACACATTTAGCGGGTTACAAAAACAAAACGATTTACAAACCTTTAATATCCAGGATTAATAGTTGGCACCCACTTGACCAATATAAAATTGACAGGACTTGGGGAAGTATATGCATATCAATTTTATACCTAAGTAATAACCATGATTAAATCTGGGATTACTATTTCGCTTTGATCGAGCCTCGTGGGGAGGGTCATCGCCGCCACTAGTAATAACCCACAATCATCCAGATTTTGGAATTCATTCATGTGAAAGCTATCTTTTGACCGTCCCAGTGGGGAATTTTCTCCAAAAGAATTCACAAATAAATAAATCATGGAGCTCAAAATTAATTCAATTTTATTATCCAGGAATAAAATTGTCAATTAATTATTTAAACATACTTAGTAATTTTGAAGGTGAGATTTTTCCATTTGGCAACCCTCATGCAAACACATTTAAATAAATTAAATAAAGCATAAGATAGCACAAATAAATCAAGCAAAAGCAGTAAAAAATAAACATATTGGGCACAAATTATCCAATTGTCATGGTTTGATTTTTCGCTTGATCTTGAAGAAACATGTCTCGAATTTCCCATTTCATTTTGTCTCGAAAAAAAAATACTTGCGTCTCGGCGCCGCTTGCCTTTTTCGTAAGCGGGATGCCGCGCCGGCGACCGGCGGCCACTTGGCCTAGGAATGACCTCGCGACTCGGCACGCCCAGCAGTCCCGCCCGATTACCGGCACGCCTCGCGAATCTCGGCGGTGTCGCCCGAATCTCGGCGGCGCGTCACCATCTTGTCCGTCTTGCGCATGCCGCGTCCTATCCGCCCGTCACGCTCGGCACAGGGCCGCTGCCATTTCGCTCTGCCCTTCTCCTCGCGCTCGACGCCCGGCCTGCGCCCTGCGCCCCGTGCGTGCCGGTAGCGGGCAGCCGCGCCCTACGCTGTTACGGATTTCATCCTTTAATTCTTCGTCTCTTCCGTTCCGAATCAGGTTCTGATTTATTTACAAAAAAATAAGCACAGATCTGACTAGTCTATTACATTGATCCAAATCAAACCGAATCTGAATCTCTTCGTGGATTTTCTCACGAGGCAAAACAAATCTGAACGAATCGAATTAAAAATTCCATAGTTTATATGCATGCATAAATAAAACAATAAAATCCATGACAATTGGATACCTGCAAAACAGATCTAACAGTTCTAATATCCAATTTCAAATTTAATGTCCACGAATTAAATTACAATTTAAAAAATTCAGAGCCCGAAACCGTGGCTCTGATACCAGTTGTTGGTGAATGGGTTTGCACAGATCTATTCGGGGTGAATATTTAAATACAAATTTAATTCATTAATTATTACTAGCATGAATTAATCCTATATTAATTCAAATAATAATTGCAACAACATATCATGCATATAAAAAGCCACGTAAAACCTACGCATGAGGAATCTACTGGTTTACGTGAACGTACCTCTCGGGATGACAGTGACTTCGGTCGGACGGACTAACCAAAAGGACTTCCCAAGTATTCCCTTAGCCCTTGCTCAACTATCCAGTGGAAGGACACTTGTCGAACAATTAACAAAAGGAAAAAATAAACTTTGTTGCACCACTTTTGTGGATTTGCTAATATTTCCAGCACATGGAATTGTACTTGGGAATGAACTAATCATCCCCTATTTATAGGAGAGGAGGGGTCAAAAATTTTAGTAGAAAATCAATGTGGGAAAAGACTTTTCTTGGTCACCAAGAAATCTTGAATATATCTTCTATATTCTTTTTCCCATAATTAAAATATTCCACAAAAATCCCACCTCCACAAATATTATGGAATTTCGAAAATAATGCCTTGCAAGATTCTAAGATTTGGATCTTCTTGAATTTATGAGATATTCTTGTATTTCAAGAAATACATATCTTCCATAATATCTTTTCAAGAAAATCAAGAAAATCTTTCTTGCCCATTATCTTCAAATTTTCGAAAATTCTATATAGATAACCAAGTGGGAGATTTCTTGAATTTAATGAGATAATCTTGTATTCCAAGAATACATATCTTCATTCCATAAAAAAATTCAAAGAAAATCTTTCTCCCAACATATCTATAAATTTCGAAAATATTACTTGGAAAATTAAGCAACAATATTTATTTTATTTTAATCACCTTTTTCAGTTATTTGACTATTTGTTGGGCTACTCAGGGGGCCTTTAGGAGAATTAAGATTGGACCTTCTAATGGATCTTGAATATCTAATATTGAGCCACAATATAATTCAAGCCCATAAATATTAATTAATCCCACTACATAATTAATATTGCACTATCCATCTTAACCCATATTACAGTCAATATGGCTCCCGGTCATTATTTCCCGTGTTTAAGATTATCTTGCCCATTAATTAATTCAAGCCACTGAAATAGCTTTCCGTTAATTAATATCTTTTGTCCTTGGTCGAGGAACGGTTCAACATTATTATCCATACCGGAAACAAATTCCAATTGCAAGATTTGGTATGATAAAGCTTATGAACCTCCCAAGGGGGCAAATCAAACAAGCCGCATTTTGCACACGAGTATTCTTCAGATTAAATCTTAGCAATCACATGTGACCAATAATATTGTCCAAGATAAAAAGTATTGAATCTCTCTTTGATTCGCTACCCATGATAAGTCAAAGCAATAGTTACCAATCCCACGTGATCCTATTTAAGGGACGAAGGTTAAGAAACAACGAACCACTGAGGTCTAATTCTTCCTTGTTGATTCAAGAATTTATCCTCCCAGAGGGTCCTATTCAACAAGATCATCGGTCATGCACTAGTGTAATCTCTTGGTCAAGACAAACCAAATCGAGCCTTACACCTCAACCTTTCGTGATGGGTTGTTCATTTCCATCTAGGTCGTGAATGGCGTACTTTTTTTAGTTACAAGGACCTGTTAATTTAATCTTACGTGATCCGGTATCACTAAATTAACTACAATGTAACACTTACGAATTATTGAACAGTTATGCAGTAAATATATGTAACATTCAATCATATTTAAAGCATCAGTGATAAACAATTTATTTCAATAAATAAGTGCGGAAATTGATTTTCGATTATACAAAGTAAAAAGCATACTTTTCAGTATAATCCCAACAATCTCCCACTTATACTCAAAGTCTGCTTTTAAGTATATTACAACATGTCTCGCGTAGTCCGTGATATCTAATGTCACCTACACGAACCTAATAATTTCTCCCTCTTATACTCAAAGCAGATTGGCAACGGTCTTGACATCCATTCCACTCACATATCTCTCGAATGTATTCAGAGGCGCACGCTTTTGTGAATGGATGCGCCAGTCGTCCTCGAGACGCTATCTTTGCCATATCTATATCTCCTCTCTTAACGATTTCTCGTATAAGATGTCTTTCCTTTAATGTGTTTGTTTGACTCGTGGACTCTTGGTTCTCTTGAATTTGCAACTGCCCCTAGCAGATATTGCTAGACAAATTCAGAACACCATCCAAGTCCACTAAGAAGATCTAGAGCCCAATCGGTTCTTTCACTGCCTCACAAGCAGCTACTTACCCGACGTCCATGGTTGAGTCAGTGATGCATTTTTGCTTCACACTCGTCCATTTGATGGCTACACTTCCCAAATGGAAACACACTAACTGAGGCAGATAATTTTCGGAATCTAAATCGATTGGAAATCCGAGTCCGCCAGAAGCCGATGGGGATTGGAGTATCTGACTGATAAATCAACATTCTATCCCGAGTTCTTTTCAGACACTTCAGAATGTTTTTAACTGTCGTCCAATGCGCTTTCCCTGGGTTACTTTGATATCTTGCTATCATGCCTACGGCAAAGCAGATATCCGGTCTCGTACACAACATTGCATACATAAGGTTTCCGACAGCTGAAGCACAAGGAATACCTTTCATGTCATCTATCTCCTTCAAGCGCCTTAGGGGACATTTTCTTGGATAGATGGATTCCAAATCGAAAGGTACGAATCCTTTCTTGGAATCTTGCATGTCAAACGTTTCAAGACAAAGGTTCATGTATGAAACTTGCGATAACCCGATCATCATTTTCTTGCGATCTCGAGTGATCTTGATCCCAAGGATGTGTCCGGCTTTCCCTAAGTCTTTCATATCAAACTGTTTTGAAACCATGCCCTTACGTCTGATAACACCTTCACATCGTTCCCGATGATCGTAATGTAAATCTCTCACGATAGTACTAAGAATACCAATGCAGTTTCGACACGCTTTTTATACACACAACTTTCAAACTTGTTTTGATCAAACCCATAAGATTTTATAACATGATCAAAACATTGGTTCCAAGCTCTGGATGCCTGTTTGAGTCCGTAAATGGACTTCTTGAGCTTACAAATAAGATGTTCTTGGCCTGTTTCAATGAAACCTCGGGGTTGTTGCAAATAGATCTCTTCATCAAGACTTCTGTTAAGAAAAGCTGTCTTGACATCCATTTGCCACATTTCAAAGTCGAAATCTTGTGACAATCGATAAGAGAATACAGATGGACTTAAGCATGGCTACAGGCAAAAAAGTTTTCTCATAATCGATCCCTTCTTTCTGAGTGTAACCTTTCGCCACTAGTCTTGCTTTAAAGGTTTTAACCTTCCCGTCCGGTCCTCTTTTCCTCTTATATACCCACTTGCATCTAATGGGTTTGACCCCATTAAGTGGTTCGACTAGCTCCCACACTCTATTATGAAACATAGAACCCATTTCGGCTTTCATTGCTGTTTGCCAAGAAACTGCATCCTTATCTTGGAATGCCTCGTCATATATCCATGTGTCTGATTCGTCTTGTCCAGGGAATCAAGTCCGAGGACTCTCCTATTCCCATGAATCTCTCGGGTGACTAACAACCCTCCCACTCTGACGAGGCTCGGCCAGAAAGCGTGATCGTTTGGTATATCATCTAAATACAGTTAGCATCGAGGTTTGCCCTCTAAGCTCATTTAAGGTAATCTCACTTCGGGTTTTCTTTGGTTCATATAGCCTTCTACCAAAAAATCTAAAGTGGGTGCCGATGACCACCTTTTTGATCTTCGGGACCATAGAACATACACCCTTTTTGTTCCCGGGGGTATCCTACAAACAACCTTAATTTCGATCGAGGATCAATTTATCGGCTTCCTTGTCCAACACGAGGGCGGACACCCCCAAATTCTCATGTGTCTCATACTAGGCTTCATACTGGTCCACAATTCTTTGGGAGTTTTGGGAACCGATTTGGATAGCACCAAGTTCAGAATTTAAGTTCTTTGTTTCAAGGTATGACCCTTTAAGCGACTTCGGGAAGATCGATAACTCATCATTGATCTAACCATTTCCAAAAGAATTATGTTTCTTCGCTCTTCGCAACCCCGCTTTTGGTGAGGGGTTAAGGTGCAAATGAGTGGGATACAATCCCTTCATCAAATAAGCAGTTCAAAAACTCATCGCTGAGGTATTTGCCTCCACAATCAGATCGTAGAGACTTGATACGTTTTTCCCTATGATTCTCTGTTTGAGCCTTAAATTCTTAGAATTTTTCAAAGGTCTCATATTTATTCTTCATAAGGAAAATGTACCTTGAGTAATCATCAATAAAATTACTCATAACCTCCTCTTGCTTTGGTTGACATTGGACCACATACATCTGTGTGAACGATCTCTAACACTTCTTTGGCCCTATTCCCCTTGGCTCCAAATGCCCTCTTGGTCATATTACCCTCCAAACATGATTCGCAGGTTGGAATTTGTTCAACTTGGAGACTCTCCAGTGAACCATCTTTCACCAACCTTTGGATCCTCTTTGTATTTATATGACCTAATCTTAGATGCCAAAGAAGTGTCCCGTTCACTTCTGATGAACGTTTTCTTTTCTCGGAAACAGTTGATGTGTTATAGGATACATTTCGTGAGTGGTGTGCACAGTTAATTGCATAGAGATCATTCAACAACGTTCCATGATAGATAAATTTATCAACAAGAAAAATGGTAACAACTTTATTAAAAAGTAACCGAATATCCATCATAAAAGTTTAGAAACTGAAAACGAATTCTTTCTAAAAAATCCAGAACGTAAAGAATATCTCAAAAATTAAAACTCTGTCTTCAAAAGACAGGTGCACTTCTCCCACTGCTTCAGCTGCCACTCTCGTTGTATCGCCCAGTGTGATGAGGACCTCACTCCCACTAAGTTGCCGGGTCCGCTTGAACCCCCGTAATGTGAAACAACCATGATTAGTGGATCTCGTATCCACCACCCACAAAATGGGAGGCATACGCCGCTAAACAAGTTTCAACAACTAGTGCGTGAGAATTTCCTTTCTTTCCATCCCTTTTGGGATCGGAACAGACTGACCTCGTTTGTCCTACTCTCCCGCTTTCCAAAGTTTTCCTCATGCTTGATCCCATGCTTCTATTTGATGTTGAGTCTTCTTGGTCTAACCTTCTTCTCTTTTCATCATCCTTATCACCACTTGATCTAGGATAAAGAGAAGATTTCTGTTTTCCCAAGTTCTTTTCCTCGCGCTCCACTTCCTTTTCAACCAAAGTCAAAGCATTTACAAGATCCTCCACTGTTAAATCTTGATCTTCCATTAGATACTCAATATAGTGGTGATTATAGCTCTTTTGTAAGGATTGGAGAATGAAATCAATCTTAGCATTGAAGTCATATTTTTCGCCGAGGATCTCAAGTTCCTCAAATAGCACCATAACCCTAAGGACGTGCTGCGCTGCAGTCGTCCCTTTTTCCAATTTTAACTGAGCAATTTCTTGCTTCACACTTTGGACTGCCATATGGGTCTGATGTCCGAACATCGCTTCGAGATTCTTTAAGATGTCTGCAACTGACTCATATTCTTGATGAAGGTGCCTCAACTCATCTGACAGATGTGCCAGAATTGTTTCCTTCATCAAACCGTTTGCCAGCTTCCATTCACCATAAATCATCTCATCCCATATTCCGGCATCCTTAGTTGGTTTTTCGGGTTTTGGTGAATCAAGTACCCATTCGGAAGATGATGCGGTTAGGACAGATTTTAGTTTGTGTTTCCAACCAAAATAGTTTTTACCAAAAGCAAAAGGTCTTTAGGTATATTCGATAGTGGATTAGAAGGTTGCGACATGCTGAACTGAAATAAATAATAACATGCATAAACACAAATATATCACTAGGTTCGATCACATGCATCATATTAAAATCTCAAAAAAAAATATGAACATGCATCAGCCAACATCTCAAAACAGTTTAAATAAGCCACGTGGGGTGGGTCATTATTTAAACACATTCAAGCAGGTTACAAACAAGAACAGTTACAAACCTTTAATATCCAGATTAACAGTTGGCTCCCACTTGACCAATATAAAATTGACAGGGACTTCGGGGAAGTATATGCATATCAATTTTATACCTAAGTAATAACCATGATTAAATACAGGATTACTATTTCTCTTTGATCGAGCCTCGTGGGGAGGGTCATCGTCGCCACTAGTAATAACCCACAATCATCCGTTTGGAATTCATTCATGTGAAAGCTATCTTTTGACCGTCCCGTGGGGGGAATTTCTCCAAAAGAATTCACAAATAAATAAATCATGGAGGTCAAAATTAATTCAATTTTATTATCCGGAATAAAATTGTCAATTAATTATTTAAACATACTTAGTAATTTTGAAGGTGAGATTTTTCCATTTGGCAACCCTCATGCAAACACATTTAAACAAATTAAATAAAGCATAAGATAAGCACAAATAAATCAAGCAAAATGAAAAAAATAAACATATTGGGCACAAATTATCCAATTGTCATGGTTTGATTTTTTCTTGGCTTGATCTTGAAGAAACACGCCTCTAATTTCTCCCACTCATTTGTCTCGAAAAAAAATACTTCAAAAAACGCCACGCCATTTCGCGAAGAAGGATGAACGCCAAAGATCCCGCCGGCCACTGCCTAGGATGACCTCGGCAATTTCGGCACCGCCCGCCACGATCCACGCCCGCCGGTGGTCGGCTTTAAGACGCCGGCGGTGTCGGCAGATCTCGGCAGATCGGCAGATCTCCCGGCAGCAGCACATCGCAGATCTCGCCCTTCGCCAGCCTCCGCCTCGCCGCGACCTCAGCGGCCCGCGTATCCAGATCCGCCAAGATCCGCTTCGAATCGGCTTTCGGCTCGAGCACGACCGCCTTCGGCCCTTCTTCTCCTGCTGCGCTCGGCGCCCGGCCTCGCCCTGCGCCCGTGCGTGCGGTAGCGCTCCGTAGCGCCGCCACGCTGGTTCTCCGATTTCGTCCTTTATTTCTTCGTCTCTTCGTTCTCGATCCGGTTACAATTTATTTACAAAAAATAAATAAACCTAGATCTAGACTAGTCTATTACATTGATCAAATCAAACAAATCCTAGTCTACTCGTGGATTTTCTCACGAGGCAAAACAAATCCGAACGAATCGAATTAAAAAACCACAGTTTATATGCATGCATAAATAAAACATTAAAATCCATGACAATTGGATACCAAAAGCAGATCTAACTTGGTTCTACTATCCAATTTCAAATTTAATGTCCATTTAATTAAATTACAATTTAAAAATTCAGAGTCTTAAACCGTGGCTCGATGCGCTTGTTGGTGAATGGGTTTGCACAGATCTATTCGGGGTGAATATTTAAATACAAATTTAATTCATTAATTATTACTAGCATGAATTAATCCTATATTAATTCAAATAATAATTGCAACAACATATCATGCATATAAAAAGCCACGTAAAAACCCACGCGATGCAGAATCTACGGGTTTTACGGAACGAGCGGACTCTCGGGATGGCGGTGACTTGATCGGACGGACTAACCAAAAGGACTTCCCAAGTATTCCCTTAGCCCTTGCTCAACTATCCGGTGGAAGGACACTTGTCGAACAATTAACAAAAGGAAAAAATAAACTTTGTTGCACCACTTTTATGGATTTGCTAATATTTCCAGCACATGGAATTGTACTTGGGAATGAACTAATCATCCCCTATTTATAGGAGAGGAGGGGTCAAAAATTTTAGTAGAAAATCAATGTGGGAAAAGACTTTTCTTGGTCACCAAGAAATCTTGAATATATCTTCTATATTCTTTTTCCCATAATTAAAATATTCCACAAAAATCCCACCTCCTCAAATATTATGGAATTTAGAAAATAATGCCTTGCAAGATTCCAAGATTTGGATCTTCTTGAATTTATGAGATATTCTTGTATTTCAAGAAATACATATCTTCCATAATATCTTTTCAAGAAAATCAAGAAAATCTTTCTTGCCCATTATCTTCAATTTTTCGAAAATTCTATATAGATAACCAAGTGTGAGATTTCTTGAATTTAATGAGATAATCTTGTATTCCAAGAATACATATCTTCATTCCATAACAAAATTCAAAGAAAATCTTTCTCCCAACATATCTATAAATTTTGAAAATATTACTTGGAAAATTAAGCAACAATATTTATTTTATTTTAATCACCTTTTTCAGTTATTGGACTATTTGTTGGGCTACTCAGGGGGCCGTTAGGAGAATTAAGATTGGACGTTCTAATGGATCTTGAATATCTAATATTGAGCCACAATATAATTCAAGCCCATAAATATTAATTAATCCCACTACATAATTAATATTGCACTATCCATCTTAACCCATATTACAGTCAATATGGCTCCCGGTCATTATTTCCCGTGTTTAAGATTATCTAGCCCATTAATTAATTCAAGCCACTGAAATAGCTTTCCGTTAATTAATATCTTTTGTCCTTGGTCGAGGAACGGTTCAACATTATTATCCATACCGGAAACAAATTCCACTTGCAAGATTTGGTATGATAAAGCTTATGAACCTCCCAAGGGGGAAAATCAAACAAGCGTACTTGCACACGATTCTTCGTATTAAATCTTAGCAATCACATGTGACCAATAATATTGCCCAAGATAAAAAGTATTGAATCTCTCTTTGATTCGCTACCCATGATAAGTCAAAGCAATAGTTACCAATCCCACGTGATCCTATTTAAGGGACGAAGGTTAGGAAACAACGAACCACTGAGGTCTAATTCTTCCTTGTTCGATTCAAGAATTTATCCTCCCAGAGGTCCTATTCAAAGGCATCGGTCAAGCACTAGTGTAATCTCTTGGTCAAGACAAACCAATCGAGCCTTACACCTCAACCTTTTCGTGATGGGTTGTTCATTTCCATCTAGGTCGTGAATGGCGTACTTTTTTAGTTACAAGGAGACCGTTAATTTAATCTTACGTGATCGGTATCACTAAATTAACTACAATGTAACATGTACGAATTATTGAGCAGCTTATGCAAAGAAATATATGTAACATTCAATCATATTTAAAGCATCAGTGATAAACAATTTATTTCAGTAAATAAGTCTGGAAATTCAGTTTCGATTATACAAAGTAAAAAGCATACTTTTCAGTATAATCCCAACATGGAGGAGATAACTTCATGAGTTTGCTCTTATGGTGTTTGATGAACGGCTATTTTTAGGGTTTGAATACTCCCTTGCATGTTTTAGGAAATATGCTTTCATGTAGCCAATCACCACTTGTTTGCGATGCGGAACATAGTACTCTTGACATGCTTGATGACTGCCGCTTTCGATTGTCAATAAAAGTACAGTGTTGTCTTCCTCTGATTGGTTCTTGTCTTCAGTAAATGTAGACAAACATAACAGCTCTTTTTGGTCAATCTCCCTGAGTGAGATAACCTTAAACAACACTTTGAATTAGTTCCTTTTGTCTGCATATGAATGTCTTGGGCAATATCTATTTTTTTGAATATTCGCGTTTTTCTCAGTTTTGTAGTCTTTAGATAGATATTATTCAGTGCCTCGGAACATTCAGGTTATACTGAGTATTTAATATCTTCTTTGAGTTTTTCATTGACTCTTTGGGTCTTGATATCTTACGTGTCTTGATGTCTTGATGACATCTTGAGTCTTGATGTCTTTAGTGACATCTTGAGTCTTGATGTCATCTTGAGTCTTGATGACATCTTTGAGTCTTGATGACATATCTTTGAAGTCTTTAGTGTCATCTTGAGTCTTGATGACATCGAGTCTTGATGTCATCTTGAGTCTTGAGTCTTGATGACATCGCGAGTCTTGATTTCTTGATGACATCTTTGAGTCTTGATTTCTTGAAACTTATCGAGTCTTCGGTTTCTTGAAACTTCTTGAGTCTTGGTTTCTTGAAACTTATTGAGTCTTGAATCTTCAAAATCTAACCCGATCTATATCTCACGACTATACATAGATGCGGATAACATCGAACACTCTATCTTTGAATCATTTCGGACTATCAAGATTATCCTGAACATGTCATACTCAGGGGTTTTGGGATCTAATCAAAATCCTCTTTATTAAATTCATCTCCCAACAGTTGGCTCCCACTTGACCAATACAAAATTGACAGGGACTTCGGCGAAGTATATGCATATCAATTTTATACCTAAGTAATAACCATGATTAAATCTGAGGGGAATTACTACTTTCGTTTTGATCGAGCCTCTTGGGAGGTCATAAATCACGCCACTAATAATAATTCACAATCATCCTTTTGAAAATTTATTCATGTGAAAACTTTCTTTTGGCCGTCCCTTAGGGAAATTTCTCCAAAAGATTTCACAAATAAATAAATCATGGAGGTCAAAATTAATTCGATTCAAAATTGAATTAATTATTTAAAACATACTCAGTAATTTTTGAATTTGAGATTTTTCGTTGGGCAATTCTCATGCAAACACATTTAAACAAATTAAATAAAGCATAAGAAAATACAACAATAAATCAAGCAAAGCAGAAAATAAACAAATTGGGCACAAATTATCTAACTATCGTAGTTTGATTTTTCTTGGCTTGATTTTGAAGAAATGATGTCTTGAATTTCTCCCACTCGTTCGTCTCGAAAAAAAATTCGTCTCGAAGAGCCAATCCAAGCAGCTCGCAGCCGGGATGCACGCCCGCATCCGGCCGACCACTTGGCCGAAGCGCTAAGCAGAAAGGAAGTTTTTATTATAAAACGTATCGCCCTTGGATCTCGGCCGGCCTCTAATTAATACGGCGATGGTGGTCGCCAAATAGCATTTTTGTCTTGGCCGTCCGATTTTTTTTTTTTAAGTCCTTGAATAAACCTCGCTCCATCTGCCTACACACAAGGTCAAAAATAAAGAACTCTTCAAAAAAGTGTTTCATCAATGTCGTCTTGGTACCGCCGTGAACCCTCCCTGGCTTCGTAAAGCATCTGACGGCGGAACCCGCCTATCACATGAGAACGTGCACCACAACTCGTGCTTTAGCGATCAACTCGGCGTTCTTGTCCCCTCCCTTGATTCTTTTTGTACGTTTAAATTGGATTCTGCGTCGCCATTGTCCACGGTTCGAGTCCGTCTCAACTCCTCATTTTTCTTCATCTTGATCGGGGTTACAATTTATTTAGCGAGAAAATAAATACACCTTAAATCAATAAATTGATACATTACGTTGAACTCGTCGAATAGCCCTAATCTAACTCGGGGATTTTTCTTCTGAGAAAAATAAATTCGAACGAGTCAAATGAAAACCTTTCATACGCATGAAAAATAAACACATTAAATACCATGACAATTGGATACCTGCAAAACAGATCTAGCAATTCTACTATCCAATTTTCAATTTAATGGCCAACATAATTTAAATAACAATTTAAAAGTCAGAGCTCGAAAGCGAAGCTCTGATACCAGTTGTTGGGAAATTAGGGGTGCCCCGATCTATTCGAGATGAATTTAAATACATATTTAAATTAATCAATTAATTACTAACATGAATTAATCTTAAATCAATTCAACATAATAATTAAACAAGTAAATAAGCAACATGCGAACACATAATCCACGTAAATCCTAAGCATGCGGAATTTAGGGGTTACGAGATTACATACCTCTTGTAGAGACAACCGTTGAGATGATGGATCAACCCAAAGAGTCTTCCCAAATATGTCCAATGTCCACTTAACGTAATCTGATTGGAAGGGACACTAACGATTTTAATAAAGGAGAAAAATAAAATATTTTGCCACCACCTTTGTGGATTTCTAATATTTCCAACACATGGAATTGCATTTGGGGATGAAAAATTCATCCCCTATTTATAGGAAAAGGGTGGCCGAATTTTTCACTAGAAAAATAAGGAGGAAAATCTTTTTCTTGATCTCCAAGAAATCTTGAATATATCTCATATATTCTTTTCTTCATAATTAAAATTTTTCATAAAAATTCCACTTCCCTTTATCCCATATTTTTCGAAAAATACAATAAAAAAGGAATCAAGATTTGATTTCATGAATTTATGGGATAATCGTGTATTCCAAAAATACTTATCTTTTTCCATAAAAATCTTTTTCAAGAAAATCAAGAAAATCTTTCTTCTTCTTTTCCTATAATTTTCAAAAATTACTAGAAAATATAGGCAATAATATTTTCTTCTCCTTTTCATTAATTGGACTTTAATTTGGGTTATTTGAGGGGCCTTTAGGAGAATTAAGATTTGACCTCCAATGAGCTATGAAACTTTAATATTTAACCAACATATTATTCAAGTCCATTAATATTAATTTATTCCACTATAAAATTAATATTAAACTATCCATCTTAACCCATATTACGACTTCACAATAATATGGCTCCCGGTCATTATTTCCCGTGTTTAAGATTATCTTAGTCCACTAATTAATTAGACCACTGAACAGACTTTATATTAATTAATATCTTTGTCCTTGGAGTAAAGACAACTCAACATTATTATCCATACCGGAAATAAATTTACACTTGCAAGATTTGGTATGATAAAGATTCTGAGTCCGCCAAGGGGACAAATCAAGCAAGCCGTACTTGCACACGATTCTTCGTATTAAATCTTAGCAATCGTCATGTAATTAATTATATTGCCCAAGATATAAGGTATCGAATCGCATTGATTCTCTTCCCATCATAAATCAAAACAATAGTTATTAATTTCACACGATTCTATTTAAGGGACTGAGATTAAGAAATAACGAACCACTGAGGTGTAATTCTTGTATATTCAGTACCGAAGAATTTATCCTGATGTAGGTCCTATTCAGCGCATCATAATGCACTAGTTAATCTCTTGGTCAAGACAAGTCAATCTGAGCCTTACACTTCAACCTTTCATGATGGATTGTTCATTTCCATCTGGGTTGTGAATTTGTACTTAGTCACGAGGAACTGTTAATTTGATCTTCTATGATTTGGTATCACCAAATTAACTACAATGTAATACGTACTTACTTATTGAACATGTTTGGAACAAATATATATAGCATTCATTCATATTTAATGCAGCAGTGATTAATAATTTATTTCAGTAAATAAATAAGAAATTCAGTTTGATTATACAAAGTAAAAAAAATACTTTTCGGTATAAGCCCAACAGGTGGAAAGAGCCATTATTCAAAAATCTCATCCTAAAACGACTGTTTGTGGCTGACCCACTCCAATCCAGATCGGTGACCTTAGACAAACTAGTGAAGACGCGTTGTCGTCTTCCAAAAAGGGAATATAGTCGTCCTCCACTGTTGGTGAGTGCTCATCCGCTACCCATTGCACCAGTCGCTCTAATGGAGCCATCAGATCGAAGTCAAGAACCAAATGGGTCATCCTCCTACGCAGTCGCGTGTGCAGAGGAAATAAGATGGAAGCATTATATAGGTGAATCTGAAATTTCAGAGGAGGCCAGAAAGGCATGAGAGGTAGGGAAAAAATTGGGTTTATTAAGTAAAATTATTGATTTGAGATGCTGACCGATTGAAACTCAAACATAAGAAAAGAGCTTCAGACAAAGGAGGTATAATATTGTTTCTTAATGAAGATGCTTAGTTTTATCTGTAAAAAAATACTTAGTTTTAATGTGAGTGGCCTTGGCAAAAAGGAAAAAAAGAGAGAAACTAAAGGCATGGCGATCAAACATAGAATTGATTTTTGTTGTATTCAAGAGACTAAATTAGTGAAGATGAAAGAAAGATTTTGCAAGGCAGTCTGGAAGGATTCGAATTATGACTAGGAGTACGTGGAGGCGGAGTGACTTTCTGAAGGTATCAACTCATGGTTCACCGGGGGTTTTCTAGTGATTAATGGGTCCTGAAAGGAAGATAGGAAGGAAGTTTTTATTATAAACGTATATGCTCCTTGCTTCTCATTTGAAAAACAAATCCTGTGGGATACTATATCCTATATATTCTGGACCAATCCACTGATACTTGGTTGTGTGTTACGGGCAAGGGTGCAGAAGTTGGAAAGTGCCAAACAGACATTTTTTTGCCGCCTAGGCGCCCCCTAGATTTTTTTTTTTAAGATTATAATTTTAATTTAAACTTTTCAACATGAAAAATCACAAAAATTAACATAAAATCATAGTCATAAATTACAAAATAAGAACTCAAAAGTCAAAAAAAGTGTTTCATCAATGACAATAACCAAATTAAGTGGTACCATGATCGGATGGTTGCTCATCTCCATAAATGCGATCATCATCAGACTCAAACTCAACGCCCTCCTCTACTTCCTCATCATCGGAAGAGAAATCATCCTCATCAAGGTCTCTTAGTCGGACGCTTTTTCGAGGAACATCCTCCAACTCAACATGAGAACTTGTAGTCAAAGTCATGCTCAATCCCGAACCCGAGGCAATATCTTCCTCCACAACACCATTATCAACAGATTCAACTCCACCAATAATCCAATCTTGTGCAAAACTAGTGTCTTCCTTTGCTAAAAGGACTTCCACATCCTTTTTTGTTTGATCTCCTTTTTTTTGTTCAACAGCTTTGCATTTAATTGGACATACACAAGATTGTTCAGTCGTTCGATTAGAAGGTTATTTCTCTTCTTCGTATGTATCTAAAAAAATGTAAAAATAAATAATTAATAATAAATTAGTAATTCACGTTTAGCAATATTTAAAGCTAAAGAGTCACATAATAATTTAGCACAAAGAAAGTTTACTAACCCCTTCAAAAGTACTCAAATTTCTTTCACAACCGGATGAACTAGTGGTCAAAGAAAGTATTCTCATAGCAAACTTTTGCAAATTAGGAGTGCGCAAACCATATGTTGACCACCAATTGACTACACAAAGAAAAGAATATAAAAGTTGTAAATTTACTTCAATTTAATTAATCAAAACTATAAAATTATTAAATTTTACCTGGATCAAAATTTTCAATGTTTGTTTCCTTGCACTTAACAGGCAACTCCGCTCCAAAAAGTGACTCCTTATTCCTGTACATTGGTAGTTCCTCATTCATAATCTTATTTCTCATTTCCATATCTTGAGGAAACATAGTACCCAAGCAATCAAGAACCCCACCCACAACATCCGGATCCAAGTGAAGAAGGGGATCTCAATAATGGTAGAATGAATTAAAGAGATAAGTCGTCAAATGGAGTGGACTGTTGAGCATGTCTTTCATCTTTGCATCAATAATGTCAATGATAGGGTCATAACTGTTAGCAATGTTGTTCAAGAATGTTTTAATTTCCTCATTTGCCTTCAAAAGCTCACCATATAAAAAGTCCATAGATGATTTTTTTGTCCCCATCAACAAGTCGAAGCACCGTCACCAACAGGCTGAAAACTTGCAAGCACGAGGAAAAACCATGCCAAAATGACATACTCAACACTGTGTTGTAGGCATTTTTTCCTTTGGTGGTCTTTGCGAAATTGCATAGCTCCCATTCTTTGCTCGCAAATATTGTCTTTAGTTGATTCCTTTTCTCGGATAGGCTCTGCAGAGATAGAAATGACAATGCAAAACTTGTTACCCCGGGTCTAACTATGTCTCTCTTCTTTGTGTGCGTCCTCATCATAGATAAGGTTTTGTGATGAGCATAGATGAAGATAGTCAATGTCTTAGCTTGATCAATTACTTTTTTGAATTTTGGTAGCTTTCCAATGCTTTCAAGCATAAGATTCATCGAGTGGGCAGCACACAAGGTCCAAAAAATTTGAGGTCTCTTTAGCTTCAACAATTTTGCAGCTGCCATATTGTTCGAGGCATTGTCAGTTACCACTTGAACAATATTTTTTGGACCAATCTTCATCAAGAGAAAAAAAAATTTAGTACATTAAGCAATCAAATATTATATTATATTATAATTTATAAAACATAAATATGAACTTTAATCTTCAAATAATAAATGAAATCATGTACCTCTTCAATGCACTTATCGACGTAGTCATGAATTACTTGGCCTGTATGCGGAGTGTCAGAGAAGTTCTTGGAGGAAATAAAACTAGTGTCAAGTCTACAATTCACACACAAATTCATTATACTCCTCCTCTTTCTATCACTCCAAGCATCCGTCATAATTGAGCACCCATTGACTTGTTGGGGTTATACTGAAAAGTATGTTTTTACTTTGTATAACCAAACTGAAGTTTCTTATTTATTTACTGAAATAAATTATTTAATCACTGTTGCATTAAATATGAATGAATGTTATATATGTTTATTGCAAACCCGTTCAATAAGATAGTACGTATTACATTGTAGTTAATTTGGTGATACTCGATCACTGAAGATCAAATTAACAGCCCTCGTAATTAAGTACAAATTCACAACCCAGATGGAAATGAACGAACCATCATGAACGGTTGAAGTGTGAGACCCAGATTGGCCTGTCTTGACCAAGGGATCACACTAGCACATTTAGGTGCGCTGAATTAGGACCTACAGGAGGACAAATTCTTCGGTACTGAATATACAAGAATTAGACCTCAGTGGTGCGTTGTTTCTTAATCTCCGTCCCTTAAATAGGATCGTGTGAAATTAATAACTATTGCTTTGACTTATGATGGGAAGTGAATCAATGCGATTCGATACCTTATATCTTGGGCAATATTATTAATTACATGACGATTGCTGACATTTAAAACGGAGAATCGCGTGCAAGTACGCCTTGCTTGATTTGTCCCCTTGGTGGTCTCATATCCTTTATCATGCCAAATCTTGCAAGTGAAAATTTATTTCCGGCATGGATAATAATGTTGAGCTGTCTTTACTCCAAGGACAAAGATATTAATTAATATAAAGCTTGTTCAGTGGCTTAATTAATTAATGGACTAAGATAATCTTAAACGCTGCAAATAATGTCCGGGAGCCATGTTATATGTGAAATCGTAATATGGGTTAAGATGGATAGTTCAATATTAATTTTATAGTGGAGTAAATTAATATTAATGGACTTGAATAATATTTGGCCCAAAATATAAAAGCTTCATAGTCCATTGAAGATCCAATCTTAATTCTCCTAAAGGCCCCCCAAATAGCCCAAAATAAAGTCCAATTAATGAGAGAGAGAAGAAAATATTTTGCTATATTTTCATGTCTATTTTTTCGAAAATTTGTAGATAAAAAGGAAGAAAAGATTGTCTTGATTTTCTTGTAGATATTTTATGGAAAGAGATAATTATTGTAGGAATACATAATTATCCCATAAATTCAAGAAGTCAAATCTTGACTCCTTTTGCCTTGTAATTTTCGAAAATAATGGGTAGAAGAGGGGAAGAGATTTTTATGGAAAATTTAATTAAGGAGAAAAGAATATAGAAGATATATTCAAGATTTCTTGGGGACCAAGAAAAGATTTTCTTCCTTATTTTCTTGACCTAAAATTTCGAACCCCTCCTCCCTATTTATAGGGGATGAGCTCTTCATTCCCAAGTGCAATTCCATGTGTTGGAAATATTAGAAATCCACAAAGGTGGTAGCAAAATATTTAATTTCTCTCCCATTAAAATCGTTCGTTGAAATCTTCCCACCGGATAGCGTTCGTGGACTTTGGGGATATATTTGGGAAGACTCTTGGGTTGATTCATCCGTTTGATTCTTCAAGAGGTTAGTAATTCCGTAACTCCTAGTTCCGCATGTTTAGGATTTACGTGAATTATGTGTACGCATGTTGTTTATTATTATGTTGAATTGATTTAGGATTAATTCATGTTAGTAATTAACTGTTTAATTTAAATATGTATTTAAATAATCACCTCGAATAGATCCGGGCACCCCGTTTTTCCCAACAACTGGTATCAGAGCTCTGGTTTCGAGCTCTGATTTTTTAAATTGTTATTTAAATTGTTGGACATTAAATTGAAATTGGATAGTAGAATTGCTAGATCTGTTTTGCAGGTATCCAATTGTCATGGTATTTAATGTGTTTATTTTCATGCGTATGAATAAATGTTTTTTAATTCGACTCGTTCGGATTTGTTTTTCTCGTGAGAAAATCCACGAGTAGATTAGGCTATTTGATTTGTTCAATATAATAGACTAGTCTAGATTTAAGGTATTTATTTTTTGTTAAATAAATTGTAACCTGACCGGAGACGAAGATGGAGACGAATTAAAGACGGATCCGGAACCAGACGCGTGGGCAACATGAAAGATCAAGAGATTTTGGAATTTTTGAACGAAAACTGCCAAAAGGGAGCGATTTTGAGGGAGGGTTTAATTTGACAATTTAAATAATCGAGTATCGAAAGATCTTCAATAAAATTATCCACAGATGGCGAGAGATTAATTGCACATGAGGCAAATGCAAATGATTCGGAGGAAAGAGACAAGTGCACGACGCCAAATGGGATTACCAGATCCATTGCAAACAATGTTTTTATTTTGAAGAATCATGTCGCTTAATAAGATGAGAGTATTTGCTCGAACTTTGAGTTTTTTATATGGTTTCCATGAAGCTCAAAAAACTTAAGATTTGATGAATTTTTATATAAATAAATAAGAACAAGATTTGAAGATCAATTTTTTTTGAGGAATGGGATCTTTCCAAGTCCATGAACATTCACGGTGATCTTAATCCGAGACGGATGCATAAAAACTTCAATATTAAAAGAAAAACATCGCCAATTTATGGCAAATCGAGATTATCCTTAAAAAATAAAATGGCGTCGGCGCATTTGTTCTTGAAGGAGATAATGTTAAGTTCAATCATTATTTGTAAAATGGGCATTTTTGATGAATTATTGAGGCGAGGGTACAATAAGACAAGATTCTTTAAAAAAATTTCAATCGGATTGTATTCCCAAGTAGCTTGCGGGCAAAAACCCACGCAATGAAAACTTTCGATTTAAAACCGGATTTGGGTCTTCATTAATAGAAATTCCTCATAGCTTGCATCTTGGCATTTCAAGACGGAGTTCTCTTTAACCGAGGCGAATGACCATCTTATCTTTGGGAGAAATTCTAGAGTGTTGAATTCCCATGAGATGGTTTTCTTCAAAATCAAAGCCAAAGATTTCTAAATTTTTTTGAAACCATGACAATCCTGGATAATTTGTGCCCAATGTGTTTATTTTCTGCTTTAATTGATTTATTGCCTTTTGTATTTTCTTGTGCTTTATTTAATTTGTTTAAATGTATTTGCATGAGAATTGCCCAAGAAATGTCAATCAACCAAAAAAATCTCAAATTCAAAAATTACTAAGTATGTTATGATAATTAATTTGTTTTGACACAAATTAATTTTGACCTCCATGATTTATTTATTTGTGAAATCTTTTGGAGAAATTCCCCTACGGGACAATCAAAAGATAGCTTTCACATGAATAAATTCCCAAAAGGATGATTGTGAATTATTATTAGTGGCGACGATGACCCTCCCACGAGGCTCGATCAAAGCTCGATCAAATAAGTAATAATTTCAGATTTAATCATGGTTATTACTTAGGTATAAAATTGATATTTATATACTTCTCCGAAGTCCCTGTCAATTTTATATTGGTCAAGTGGAAGCCAACTATTAATTTTTTTAATTAAAGGTTTGTAACTGTTCTTGTTTGTTACCTGCTTGAATGTGATTTAAATGATGACCCTCCCACGAGGCTCATTTAAATCTGTTTTGAGATGTTGGCTGATGCATGTTCATATTTTTTTTGAGATTTTAATATGAATCATGTGATCGAATTATGTGATTTAATTTTGTGTTGATTTGGATATTGATACAAAATATATGTTTATTTCAGTACATCATGTCGCAACCTTTTAATCCACTATTCAATTTACTGAAAGATAACCTCCTCACTGGAGAAAACTTTGTTGATTGGTATCGAAAACTCACTATTGTCCTCATCGCACAAAGCCATAACTCGGGTTCTTACTACACCCAAACCGGAAAAAGCCATCTCGACGAGTCAACCAAAGCGGTTAAGAAAGAATATGATAATCGGGAGGCGTTCTAACGCACATAAATGGCAAAGTGTACCATCTTGGCTTCAATGTCGATATGTTGCAACACCAACACCAAAACGTTGAGACCGGCCTTGCGGAAATCATGGTCAATCTTAAAGTGATGTTTCAACATCGAATCGTGTGGTTTCGGGCAGATCACCATTATATAAAATCTTATTGATGATTGGGGTTTTCAAAGAGTTATGGTCACTTGATAAAAACACTTACAATGGGACATGGTCTCTATGAAAATGGTGGAGGGAACACCGTGAAGGGAACATGTTCTCGGATGATGGCTCACCTCAACAAACTCGAGGTGTTTGGATTTGAATATGACATCGAGACCTAGACCGATTTCATACTCCATTCCTCGCCCAAGAGCTTTGAGCGATTCCAGTGAATTATCAAATGAATAATCAAAAGTTCACTTTGCCGATTCATTGCAAGCTCTTTGTCTCGATCAAGGAATTTTAGGAGAGAGCAATCAAGCCTTAGATTTTAACGGGGGATTGGGCCGTCCTCTTCTTCTAGGCCAAAGGGAGGCAAGAGGAAGAGGAAGCCCAAAAGCTTAAAGCCAAGCTAACTTTCGAGTGTTGCCAAAGACAAAGGAAAGGTGAAGAGGGATGGTGGAGCAAAGAATCCGGCTAAGGGGAAGTGCTTCAATCATGTGAAAAGGGACATTGAGGTCGGGTTTGTTCCAAACCCAAAAGGAATGGAAAGAAAGGTAATTCACACTCGCATTAGTTGTTGAAACTTGTTTGGCGGAGTATGCTACCCATTCGTGGGTATTGGATACGGATCCATCGATCATGTATATTTCACATTGCAGGTTTCAAGCAACCCGTGACTAAGTGAGAGTGAGATCCTCATCACGCTAGGCAATGCTACGAGAGAGTGGCGGTGAAGCAAATGGGAGAAGTGCACCTGTCCTTTGGCGACAAGACGTTAATTTTAAGAGATGTTCTTTTTATGTTCTATTTTTCGAAAAACCTTATTTCTATTTCTAAATTTGTTTATCGATGGATATTACATTTCGTTTTAATAAAGATGTTCTTTTTTTTAATGAACGATGTGATTATCTGTCGTGGAACTTTGAGGAACAATCTCTATATTATTAACTGTGCACATCACTCACAAAATTTATCCTATAACACATCTACAATTTCTTGTAAACGAAAAATTTTCTTTTTTTCGGCCGACGTGAACAAGACACTTCTGATGCCATCGGTTTTCATTTTTCGCACCTAAGATTAGGTCATATTAACCCTAAAAAAAGATTCAAAGGTTGGTGAAAGATGGTTCTTTGGGGTCTCTCCAAATTGGGCCATTTCCGACTTGCGAATCGTGATTTTGGAAGGTAAAATGACCAAGAGGGCATTTGGAGCCAAGGGGCTTAGAGCTAAAGAAGTGTTAGAAATCGTTCACACCGATGTGTGTGGTCCATTGCAAATCAAAGCTAAAGGTGGCTACGTTATTTTCGTTATTTTTATCGATGATTACTGACGCTTATGGATACATTTTCCTAATGAAGCATAAATCTGAGACCGTTGATAAATTCAAAGAATTTAAGGCTCAAGGATTTTATAAGAGAATCATAAGGAAAAAGTATCAAGTTTTCTACGATCTCGATCGTGGAGGCGAATACCTCTTCCTTCCGATGAATTTTAACTACCTAATCGGAAGTGGGGATTTGCATCCCGCTTGATCGCACTTACGGTACCCCTCAACAAAATGGGGTTGCGAGAATGAAGGAATATAACGCTTTTAGAAATGGTATGAATGAGTTTTTTGTTTTTCAGGTCAGTCAATGATGAGTTATGCGGATTTACCAAAATCGTTCTAGGGTTACGCATTAGAAACAACGGCTTATATTCTGAACCTAGTGTCATTCAAATCGGTACCTAAAACCCCGAGAGAACTGTGGACGGGGCGCAAGCCCAGTTTCGGACACATCAGGATCTGGGGGTGTGTAAGATATACGTCTTATACAAGGAAGCCTTGGTAAAATTGGATGACGTTCGAATTAAGGATGTTCATAGGGTACCCAGAAAGGAACTAAAGGATGCATGTTCTATGGTCCCAAGATCAAAAAGATGGTAATCAAGACTCACTTTAGATTTTTTGGAAGAAGACTATATGAACAAATGCGAGCTTTTGTGACGTAAATCAGATTAAAGCCTAGAAGTGAAATTACCTTAGAAGAACTTAGGGGGCCAACTCCATTGCCAACTGTCCAAAATGACATACCAAACGTCACGCCTACTCAACCGGAACCTCGTCGTAGTGGGAGGGTTATCAGACAACCCGAGAGATTCTTGGGGATTGGAGAGTCTTCGGACTTGATCTCCGCAGAAGAATCAGATCCATGGTCCTACAACGAAGAGAAAACAAGACAAAGATGCTCAATCTTGGCAAACAACAATGGAAGCCGAGATGGGTTCAATGGATCACAACAAGGTGTGGGAGCTAGTCGGACCACTTGATGGGGTAAAACCCATCATATGCAAGTGGGTATACAAGAGAAAAAGGGCTATTTCATGTAATTTTAACGGAAGGGTTGAAACCTTCAAAGCAAGACTTGTGGCGAAAGGGTACACTCAGAAAGAAGGGATCGATTATGAGGAAACTTTTTCGCCCGTAGCCATGCTCAAGTCCATCCCCATTCTCTTGTCGATTGCTGCGCATCTAGATTTTGAGATCAGGCAAATGGACGTCAAGACAACTTTCCTAAATGGAATCTTAACGAAGAAATCTATATGCAATACCCCCGAAGGCTTCATTGAAAAAGGCCAAGAGCATCTGGTTTGCAAGCTCAGGAAGTCCATTTATGGACTGAAGCAAGCATCCCGAGCTTGGAATTAGTGTTTTGATCAAGTTATAAAATCCCTATGATTCGATCAAAACAAATTTGAAAGTTGTGTCTATAAAAAGCTTAATTAATTAATGGACGGAACTTGTAGGTCCCGAACGGGTTTTGTGGGGGCGTAAGTTCAGGGGAGGGGTGAATAGACTTCTAAAATTTTTTTTTCATAGTGCAGATCGGTGTGATGGCGTTATTTTATATAATTTTCGATTGATCATTTGTAGATAAAAAAAAGAAGAAAAGATTGTCTTGAAGCGAGTGAATCATTTTCAAGGGAATACGATAACCAACTTACTAATAATTTTTCAATTTTCTTGGCAGTTGGAAAATCGTATTCATGAGAAAAGAATATAAAAACATATTATCATTTTCTTTTATTTTTGCGAAATTAAATTTATTTATTTGTGAAATCTTTTGAGAAATTAGAAATACGACAATCAAAAGATAATTTTTACATGAATAAATTAGAAAATTGTGAATTATTAAGTTTTACCCGTGTGAAAAAACATGGTTGGGACTTTTTTGATAAATCGATTCCAAAGTTAGTCTTTTAATCACAATTGATGAAGTGTCAAGCTTTGATCGGATCGAAGCTTGGTGCTTTTTTGTGATCTCAACTTAGAATATATATGCGCTTTAAAGGTTGTGTGCGATTGTGTAGACAGATTAATCAAAGCGTTGATTTGAGGTAAAGGCACACAAGATTTATAGTGGTTCGGACAAACTTGGTGGGGCCCCACGCCCACTCTTCCCTATCACAAGGGCACCAACTTAACAAATGGACTTAGATTTTTGTGTTAGTCCAACACAAGACAATCGACAGATATTTAAGGAGTTCTCACTCAACCGATCCCGTAAATCGTAACTAGAAACCTTAGTCCGAAATCTTGCTAAACAACTTAACCTAACTTTGAGTTTGGATAAGATTGTTTTGGTTCCAACTATGAAATCTTTTCTAGTGTTTAAGATAGCTTATTTATAATTTAGATGAAAATATTTCTATGCTAAGAACTTATGGGATGAACACTTAATAAAATAATCTTCTTGATCGTGTTCTTCAAAATGCGGAAATCGATAATTGCTTGAGCTTCTTTTGATTGTTGAAAGGTTTTAGTGTCTTCACTCAAGTGTGATCCCATATTTATAGACCTTGAAATCAAAGAGCCGTTGGAGAGCAATTTGAATTTCGCAAAAACCTTAAGGCTATATTTGGTAGGTTTAAAAACTTTGGGATTGATGTGGCGGCTTCAGAAGGCGGCATGTATAAAGCGTGAATTTTGTATTTTATAGCCGTTAGAGAGAGCAACATCAAATCCGTGAATTGTCAAATCAATATTGTTTTCCTCGATCATACGTGTCTTGTTCTTATTGGTTATGCAGATGGCGCAAAAAAGGACTTTTCAAATGTTGTTCTTCCAACTAAGGTTGACATTCTTCTTGTTCGGATCATCGACGTATGATTAGGTGAAACATCGGTTTTTTCACTGGTGAGTCGACTCGATCGAATGGTGATCAGTCTACCTGATGGAGTCTTCTAGTGCCGGTTGACTTAACTTCAACTAGCGGACTCGACTGATGTAGGTCTTCTGGTCTGATCTTCTGGAAGTCATGTGATCTTCAAGTATTCTCGAAGTTTGAGCTTCATGAGGCCAGTGAATAGAATCAAACCGAGATATCTGACTTGATCAGATCGATCTGATCTTCTGTTCTTCTCTTGTATTCTGGCCGGTCGGATATCAGCTATTCTTTGAAACTTCAGATCTGACCTATACATATTGAGGTTCCCCCTCAATATGTGACCTATCTATTACATCAGTTGTTCTATACAGTAATTATCAACTGGTATTCTATAAACGGTAATATAAACATCAGTCAACTAACAGGTCTGACTGGTCCTATTACATGTGTTTCTGGAACTTTCATCAAAACACTAAATTTCCCAACAAAACTGCATTGGTATTTTTGGTACTATACGTGGACGACATTCTGCTCATCAGAAACGATGTAAAGGTGTTATCAAACGTAAGGGCATGGCAAACAAAAAAACAAATAAATTCGATATGAAGGACTTAGGGAAGCGGTCACATCCTAGGGATCAAGATCACTCGAGATCGCAGAAAAGAATGATCGGGCTTCGCAAGCCTCATACATAGATATTATTTTGAAGTGCTTCAAAGATGCAGATTTCAAGAAAGGCTTTGTGCCCCATGCAGACACGGAATCCATCTATCCAAAGAGATGTGTCCCAAGACACGCCAAGACAAAAAGAGATAGATGACATGAAGGGCATCCCTTTACTTGGTACGTGGGAAGCCTCATGTATGCAATGTTTGTGTCGAGACCGAAGGATATCTTGGGCGTTTTTGTCGTAGGCATGGTGGCATGATATCAAAGTAACCCTGGGAAAGAGCATTGGACTGTAGTAAAGAACATTCTGAATTACCTGAAAAGGACACGGGATAGAATATTGGTTTACAAGTCAAACAGTCTAATCCCCATCGGTTACACGGACTCAGATTTCCAATCAGACATTGACTCCAGAAAGTCTACCTCGGGTAGTGTGTTCTGCATGGGGGGAGGAGTCATGACATGGAGAAGCGTAAAGCAGAAATGCATCTTTGATTCTACCATGGAAGTGTGTGTTTTATAGACCTGGAGGAGTCCGAAGCACGTCCGCCGCTTAAGAAAGCGCCGAAGGCGAAGCAGCGTAATTTGGCTCAAGAACTTCCTGGTGGACTTGGACGTGGTCCCGAATTTGCCCAGCAAAATCACGGTCTACTATGATAACACCGGAGCAGTTGCAAATTCAAGGGAACCAAGAGCCCACAAAGCCAGCAAACACATTGAAAGAAAATACCATCTCATATGAAAAATCGTTAAGAGAGGAGACATTGAGGTGGTTAAGATTGCATCGGAAGATAACCTAGCAGATCCATTCACAAAGGTACATTCGAGAGACATGTGGAAGGAATGGGTGTCAAGGACGTTGCCAATCTGCTTTGAGTATAAGTGGGAGAAATATTATTAGGTTCGTGTAGGGTGACATTAGATGTCACATAGAACACGAGACATGTTGTAGTATACTTAAAAGCAGACTTTGAGTATAAGTGGGAGATTGTTGGAGTTATACTGAAAAGTATGCTTTTACTTTGTATAACCAAACTAAAGTTTCTTATTTATTTACTGAAATAAATTATTTAATCACAATTGCATTAAATATGAATGAATATTATATATGTTTATTGCAAACTCGTTTAATAAGACAATACGTATTACGTTGTAGTTAATTTAGTGATACCCGATCACTGAAGATCAAATTAACAGCCCTCGTAATTAAGTACAAATTCACAACCCAGATGGAAATGAACGAACCATCATGAACGGTTGAAGTGCGAGACCCAGATTGGCCTATCTTGACCAAGGGATCACACTAGCGCATTTAGGTGCGCTGAATGAGGACCTACAGGAGGACAAATTTTTCGGTACTGAATATACAAGAATTAGACCTAAGTGGTGCGTTGTTTCTTAATCACCGTCCCTTAAATAGGATCGTGTGAAATTAATAACTATTACTTTGACTTATGATGGGAAGAGAGTCAATGCGATTTGATACCTTATATCTTGGGCAATATTATTAATTACATGACGATTGCTGACATTTAAAACGGAGAATCGCGTGCAAGTACTTCTTGCTTGATTTGTCCCCTTGGTGGGCTCATATCCTTTATCATGCCAAATCTTGCAAGTGTAAATTTATTTCCGGCATGGATAATAATGTTGAGTTGTCTTTACTCCAAGGACAAAGATATTAATTAATATAAAGCTTGTTCAGTGGCTTAATTAATTAATGGACTAAGATAATCTTAAACGCGGGAAATAATGACTGGGAGCCATGTTATATGTGAAATCGTAATATGGGTTAAGATGGATAGTTCAATATTAATTTTATAGTGGAGTGAATTAATATTAATGGACTTGAATAATACTTGGCCCAAAATATTAAAGATTCATAGTCCATTGAAGGTCCAATCTTAATTCTCCTAAAGGCCCCCAAATAGCCCAAAATAAAGTCCAATTAATGAGAGAGAGAGAGAAGAAAATATTTTGCTATATTTCCATGTCTATTTTTTTGAAAATTTGTAGATAAAAAGGAAGAAAAGATTGTCTTGATTTTCTTGTAGATATTTTATGGAAAGAGATAATTATTGTAGGAATACATAATTATCCCATAAATTCAAGAAGTCAAATCTTGACTCCTTTTGCCTTGTAATTTTCGAAAATAATGGGTGGAAGAGGGGAAGAGATTTTTATGGAAAATTTAATTAAGGAGAAAAGAATATAGAAGATATATTCAAGATTTCTTGGGGACCAAGAAAAGATTTTCTTCCTTATTTTCTTGACCTAAAATTTCGAACCCCTCCTCCCTATTTATAGGGGATGAGCTCTTCATTCCCAAGTGCAATTCCATGTGTTGAAAATATTAGAAATCCACAAAGGTGGTAGCAAAATATTTAATTTCTCTCCCATTAAAATCGTTCGTTGAAATCTTCCCACCGGATAGCGTTCGTGGACTTTGGGGATATATTTGGGAAGACTCTTGGGTTGATTTATCCGTTTGATTCTTCAAGAGGTTAGTAATTCCGTAACTCCTAGTTCCGCATGTTTAGGATTTACGTGAATTATGTGTACGCATGTTGTTTATTATTATGTTGAATTGATTTAGGATTAATTCATGTTAGTAATTAACTGTTTAATTTAAATATGTATTTAAATAATCACCTCGAATAGATCCGGGCACCCCGTTTTTCCCAACATGACTTTCCACTCTTCTTCTTGTGGCTTAAGTTTTGCTTTTGTCCTCTCAGTCTCTTTCTTCAAGAAAGACTCACTTATTTCGTATCGAGTAGGAGACTTACACCATGTTCCATATTGACCAATAGCCTCGAACATCGCCTTGCAACTATCCATCTCGAATGCAGAAAAAGGAATGCCTGCTTCATAGGCAAATCTACAAACATATTCTTTCACTTTGTCAAGCTTTTATTTGCAAATGACCTCTTTGATGTTTTGGCTACGCAAGTTCTTTCGATGATTCAAGGCTTCCTTGGGGTTGATTTGATTTGCAAATTTATCCATAGGTCAATGGGCGAGCGATGCGTCTTGGACCTTGTGGACTCTCTCATCGTCATCTCTTCATCATTATCAATATCATCACATGTATTCACCTTTGACCTTATATCTTCATCATATTTTTTTTTTTTTTTTCGGTCCTCTTTCTCCTTCCCTCGTTGATTGCATTTCTATACTTGATTTGATTGTCTTCGGTTTTGCATCCAACCACATTTCCCCTTATGCCCGCAATGTGTTGTTTTATTCTATAAGTTCCTCCACTAAATTCCTTTTCACATAAAATGCATTTCACCATATCCAAATTATTTGGATTTACCAACACACCATACTCCCACCCTACATCATCTAATTTTATTTTGAGAGTCTCATTCACAGAAGTTGAAGAAGCATATTCCTAATCAATCCAAAAAAAATATCAACAATTAAGTCCTAAATCCCAATTCAATAACATTTGAATATTTTCAAACACCAATAAGTGTTTAATGCTAATGCATTTAATCCACAACATCAGAAAAAGGAAACTAACCAGAACAATCCAACATTCCAATTAGGTAATTAGCCAATTAGGAAAAAAATTAATCTAAATTTTTAACTAGCAATTAAGCTTAACCTTACTCAAACTCATTGTTATTCAAAATAACAATTAAACTCTTTTGGATCACATATCTAAATCTACAACTAGCAACATTAAAATAACGGTAGAACATCAGGAATTATTTTTATCTCATTGTTACCTAACTCAAACTCATAACTAATTAGCAATATTATCTAGCTTTGGCAACAACTAGCAATTTAACATATCACTATATCAGTGATACATGAACTAAAAAGAAGAATTCCATAGACATAAGAGGCTAATCCAGTAATCCATAATGCAGAAACATGAATGAAAACATTTTTAGACAAGTAATTTACTAATTTCCAAAATTTCAGAAAATCTAATTCAATTTAAACTTTTTTTTTTATCGGACAAAGTTAGTTGTTAGTAGTTAATACACCAAGCACCCAAATACTCCACGAAATCACCAATTCACCTTATAACTCATATAACTCTAAATTCATTCCCAAAGGAAATCGAACCTAGGTCTCTCACTCAAATGAGGAGCCCAGTGGCTAGGTGGGCTAAACCACCTGGTTCTAATTCAATTTAAACTTAAAATAAATAATAGTATAATACATGATAAAGATGAATAATGAATTCATAATTACAGAGGAAAAAAAAAAATTACCAGATTTTCAGAGACGAGAGCGGCGACAGGCGGTGAGGGCGGTGAGCCACTTCAGCGAGCAGGGCATACAGCGGCGTAGGGAATGACGTAGATAAGGCACACAGCGTTGCGCAGCCGCGTAGGGCACGACAGAGAGCAGGGCACCACGGCGTCTAGGTGGCACAAGGGATTTAGGGTTTCTTCTTTTTCATTCCTTTCATTGAATGTTGTTTCGTTGGAATTTGGATGAACGCGGCAACTATGTCTTTACTCTTCTTTTAGTTTTAAACTTTTAATTAAAATTAATATAAAAAAAATATATAAAACCGCCTAGCCAGTCCAGACGCCTAGCCCGACCTGGCCGCCTAGGCGGTGCCTGGGCACGTAAATGATTTGTTTGCCCGTTTTAGGGTAAAGCGCGGCGGCGGGTGACCGCCTTAAGCATTTTTGCACCCTTGGTTGTGGGAGATTTCAAAGCTATTAGGGAAGAAGTGAAACTGTGGACAAAAATGATATCAACCTGTTTGATAATTTCATTCATGCATCCAATATTTTCGATATGCCTCTTATTGGAAGGAAGTTTACTTGGTACATAACTGATGGCTCGTGCAAAAGCAAACTTGATCACGTCCTTAGATAAAAATTGGATTGCCAAATGACCAAACTACTTTCTCAAAAGCATTGGCAGGACAATTTCTGATCACAACCCGATATTTTTGGAAGGTAAATTCAAAGATTGGGGTCCCAAACCCTTTAGATTCATTAACAGTTGGATTTCTCATCCGTCATTTTTGGATTTCATTAAAATGAAATGGGACGGTTATAACATTTTTGGCTGGAGTGGCTACATCTTGAAAGAGAAACTTAAATTGTTATGGACATATTTTAAAATATGGAATAGATAGGTTTTTGGCCATATTGAGCAGATCGTCAATGAGAAAAAATATGAGATCAATGTGTTGGATCAGATTGATGACACTTTGGGTTTGGATGAAGCAGACACTATGAGAAGAAATCAGATTTCTGCAATTTTGTACCGCTATTAATTCAGCCCAAGCTCATTTAATATTTCACTTATTTGGCTGAAGGTCCAATGATCGAGAGGACTTTTAGGACCAACCTGGAGGGCCTATTTGCTCTCCAAGAGCTAGCCCAGTTGTGCGAGATCACCAAGATGTAGCGAGCTCGCGCTCTCCAAAAGCTTGGCCAGTTGTGTGAGCTTGCCATGATGTAGCTGAGTTCGCGCTCCATCATCTCGCCCAAGGTCGGCAAGCACGACGGGTATAGAGAGAATGAGCTCGACATGCTCTCAAGAAGGTCGTCTAGAGCTCATTAAGAAAGTACAGTGCTCACTCGGGAGCTCGCTCGTAGCTCACCCGGGAGTACAAAAGGAAGTTAATGTCGCAGTGTGGTAAGATCTAGAAAATACCCTTTAAATGGTTAGTCAATTGCTCAAGTCAGCAACAGGACAATGTTGGTTGCATTATTAAGGGAATGATTAGAGGAGTACATACAGAGATTTAGAGATTTGCCAAGTGTCTTGCAGCTAACTAAGACAACCTATGTTGACCTCTCAGAGGATTTTCACATTTAATGTAAACTGAGGTACCAGACATTACACTACAACAAAGGCGGGGTTCAACGACGGTTTTAGCAACGGTTTTAACCGTCACTACACAGAGTAGCGACGGCTTTGGCGATGGTGTTTTGACCGTCAGGAAAACGAGGGTCGCTAAGGTTTAGCAACGATTATTTTATATTCATCGCTAGATAGCAATGGCTTTGGCGACAGACATATGGGTCCGAACCCGACTCAGAATAACAGTCGCTAAACCGTCGCCAAAGCCGTCAAAAGTTTAGCGACGGTTTAGCGACTCCAATATTCCATCGTTAGTAGCGACCATTGCTTTTCGTCGCTATATCTGTCGCTATATCGTGAATTTTCGAGAAAAAAAAGGCTCGGGGTGGTTTGAACCCGGGCCCAGGGGGCGCCCGAGTGAGCACCGAACCACCAGAACCACAGACCATGTCGAACCCAACCACCAAGCATCTCATATATAAGTCTCCAAGCCTCCCAATTAATTGAGACAATTATTCGCTCCCCCATATATAAGCCTCCAAGCCTCCCAATTAATTGAGACAATTATTCGCTCCCATGGGGGACCGAACACGGGACCTTGGGCGCCTGAGCGGAGATCAATTCCTCTCGGGCACTTGCTTTCTTGCGTCTACTTAATGAAATTAATTCTATATGTCCTAAAAATCATTTTTTTAAACAATTTTTTTTAAATTCTTTATTTTAATTATCTTATTTATTAATTCAATCACATTTTTATATAATAATTTTTTTATATAAATTAAAATTATATTATATTATATTATATTAAATATATATTTTTACTTGTTTTTTAAAAAAAATTATACATTTTCTATCTAAACAAGTTATATATACTTTTCTATCTAAACAAGTAATACTATCTATGAAAACAAGTAATAATTTTCTATTTAAACAAGTTATATACACTTTTCTATCTAAACAAGTTATACTTTTTCTATTTAAACAAGTAATACTTTTCTATCTAAACAAGTTATATATATTTTTCTATCTAAACAAGTAATACTATCTATGTAAACAAGTAATACTTTTCTATTTAAACAAGTTATATACATTTCTATCTTAACAAGTTATATTTTTCTATTTAAACAAGTAATACTTTTCTATCTAAATAAGTTATATATACTTTTCTATCTAAACAAGTAATATTATCTATGTAATCAAGTAATACTTTTCTATTTAAACAAGTTATAAGTTATATATACTTTTCTATCTAAACAAGTAATACTTTTATATGTAAACAAGTAATACTTTTCTATTTAAACAAGTTATATATACATTTCTGTCTAAACAAGTAATACTATCTATGTAATCAAGTAATACTTTTCTATTTAAACAAGTTATATATACTTTTCTATCTAAACAAGTAATACTTTTCTATGTAAACAAGTAATAATTTTCTATCTAAACAAGTTATATATACTTTTCTATCTAAACGGGTTATACTTTTCTATGTAAACAAGTAATACTTTTCTATCCAAACAAGTTATATATACTTTTCTATCTCAACAAGCAATACTTTTTTTGATCAGAAAAAGGGATTTCATTGAATAAAATGGGCATGAGAAGTACCCATTAATTACAATGAGGTGGGTATAAGGAACCCAAAAGAAAGTATCCAAAACCTGTAACCAAATCTAGAGATTACATGATAGACTCTTCCAAGAGGGCTCTAGGCCTTAAGCACCATTCGCTGAACTTCACCTTAGTTCTCCTTGATCCTCTTGTATTCAGCCAACTCTAAAGCCTTACTTTAATGTCGCTCACAATGTCCATGATTTCCATTCTCTCATTTCGAAAGATGATAGCATTTCGAGCTTTCCATATGGTCCAAACAATGCATTCCCACAACCCAACCAACATATTATTTCCATCCTTTCCTCTGATAAGTCTACTAAAACGGAGTAGATTTATCGTCGGATTGGATGAAATAACGGTGTTCAACCCAAACCACTTAACACACTCCATCCAAATAGAGTAAGCATATAAGCAGTCAAATAGAGCATGCCTTACAGTTTCGGGTTTAGTACCACAGAAAGGGCAATTAAGATTCGTGACTTGTGGGATAACATTTCTTCTATGTAGGTTAGTTGTAGTCGGTATCCTCTCCCAGAGGACTCTCCAAGCATGGATGCACACTTTTGACGGCACCCACTTGTTCCAAATTATTTTGAACTCGGTCTTCTCTTCCTCGTCGTTGTCTTCTAAGTCTTATGTTAATCGTCTGTAGGCTGCTTTTGTGTTGTATACTCCATCTCTTGCAAAGTTTCATTTCTATTGATCCTCCTTTTCCTGTGTGATTGAGTACATGTTCACCAAGTCAATTAGATTATGTAGTATAAGAGATTCTCTATCAAACAAATTTATTCTCCAATGCCAATTCCAAAACCACTCTCCCTCCCTCCACTCCCCCATCTCACACACCCTCAATGATTTGTTGCTACATAAATTGTACAACCTAGGAAAAGACTGCTTAAGAGGTGTATTCCCAGCCCACTTCTCCTCCCAAAAAAGTGTATTTCTTCCATTCCCGATTACTTTCCTAAGTCCTGAGAAAAACTAGCCCACCCTCATCTCCCCCACAGCCCTTAATACCTCTCCCCACCACCCCGAAGGGTTTACCGTTCTCCCTCTACTCCCTCCCTCCCTCATCCCATCCCAATTCAGTCCCCACCTAGATCTTATAACCCTTGCCCATAAACTCCCATGCTCTACGTAGAACCTCCACACCCATTTCCCCAGTAAGGCCTTATTAAAACTCTCAAGATCTCTCACCCCAAGACCCCCCAACTCTTTTGGTTTACAAATTGTTTTCCATTTCACCCAAGAGATTTTGTTGTTACTCTCACTTCCATAAAAAAATTCCTTTGAATACTCACAATTTCACTCAAGGCATTTTTAGGCGCACGATAGATGGACAAGTAGTAAACTGGCAGAGCTGATAGAACGACGTTAATCACAGTTAGTCTCCCCCCAATGGAGAGATTTAGACCTTCCCATTTCTTCAATCTATTCCGAATTTTCTGAATCACCGGACCCATTCAGACGCTCTTCTGTGAGCACATCCAACTCTCACTCCGAGGTACGAGAAACTCGATTCGCCCACTTGACACCCCAACATATTCGCATAAGTTTGTATTTCTTCATCTTCTATGCTGAGCCCAGTCACACTACATTTACCTCTATTTACTCTTAACCCCGAGACCATCTCAAGATTAACGATGAACCTCTTCAAGAACTGAACATTATCCAAGCTTTCCTTGCCGATGAAAATAGTGTCGTCTGCGAACTGGAGGTGTGAGACCCAGACATTCTCTTTCCCCACTAAGACTGGTTCAAACAGGCCCCTGTCTATTGCCTTCTTTATCGTGTTACTGAGTCCTTCCGCCACTAGGAGAAATAGAAAAGGGGAAAGAGGATCCCCTTATCTAAGTCCCCTCTCCATATGAAACTCTGTCGTCGGGCTCCCATTAATCATTACTGAGGCGTGAGCCGAGGTGATGCATTCCATTATCCAGTCGATCCACTATCTATCGAAGCCAAATCTTTCCATTATCATCCGTAGGTATCCCCAATCAACAGAATCACAAACTTTTGCGAAATCAATTTTATACAATAGACATCACTTTTTCCTTACTTTCGCTTCTTCAATCACCTCATTTAGGATCACCACGCTATCCAGGATCTGTCTTCCTCCAATAAATGCACTTTGCTGTTCAGATATGATGGACTTCAGTACCCTGCTTAACCTTGTTGCGAGCACCTTTGCAATGACCTTATAAATGCACCCAATAAGGGAGATTGGTCTGAAATCGGATAGATTTAGAGTTTCTTCCTTCTTCGGAATGAGCACAATGAACGATGGATTGAGACCTTTGACGAGCTTCCCGTGTGTGTGAAATTCCTCAAACATCCGATGAAAATCCTCTTTAATCTCCTCCGAAAATGTTTTCAAGAAACCAAAGTTAAAGCCGTCTGGTCCCAAACTTTTTGTACTGTCGCAAGAATCTACTGCCTCTTTGATTTCAACTAGGGAGAAAGTTGCAGTCAATGACTGATTTTCTTCATCGCTGATTTTAGACCCACAGAAATCAGAATCCAGAAGTGGGCGAATTACAGGTTCTGCCCTGAAATGTTGCTTGAAAAACTCACTTGCGCCTCTTCTGATCTCGTCCACCTCTTCACACCAGTTGTTGTTAATTGAAACCCACACAATTTTATTACGTTTTCTTCTCTTGTTTATGACTTTGTGGAGAAAGTTGGTATTTGCGTCTCTTTATTCTCCTGTCTAGGCTTGCAATCTCTTGTCTTTTCTCCTTTATCCTCCTGCAAGAGAACCGAACACCTCTTTATTCCAGATTTTTAGATCTGCTTTGAGTTTCTTGAATTTTTCTTTGAGTATAAAGCTTCCCCAACCATCTACTTCATAGCTACGCCACTTTGCCACCACAAACTCTCTAAACCCGGCATGAGCCCTCCACGTGTTCATGAATCTGAATGGTTTCGGCCCCCAATCCATTGCCTTGATTTCCATAAGAATTGGGCAGTGATCTGATAATGTTCTACCAAGGGCCTTGTGGTAGGAGTTTGGCCATTGGAGTATCCACCTATTGTTGAGCAGCACCTGATCAATCCTACTCTTACAAGTCCCGTCCGGTCTATAGTAGGTATATAGTCTTCCGTGTAAGGGTAGATCGATCAAACATGTGTCTCTGATGAAGTTATCAAAGGTTAATATGTCTCTCCTATTCACCATGGCGCCTCTCCCCTCTCTTTCAGATTCCCTTCTTATGGAATTGAAGTCGCCCACCACACATAAACAACATTCTACATTTTGATCAATCACTGCTTGAATTTTTTCCCACTACTTGATTCTGTCTTGCAGAGGACAAGGGGCGTACACATTCACCAAGCAACATTCAATACGATCTGCTCCCCACACCCCCACCACAACTACTACCCCCTGCATATGCCACCAACTTCTTGCAACAAAATAGTCCGCATTCCAGATAGTCAGAATGCCCCCGATCTCCCATCAGACTCTCTTAACGCCCAACCACAATTAGCATTTCCCCAAATCGATTTAATCAGAAATTCGTCTACGTTTTCCTTTTTTATTTTTTAATAAATTCACGTACCTCTTTGCATTTTGCAATGCACCCCAAGCCTCTGATGTTATAGCTCAGTATCTTCATTGATTAATCCCGGCATTGATCTCCTTGCCTGGCATGGTCTGTTTCCCCATCTGTGACCCCCTGTATCCAGTCTGCTCAAAATTTAATTCTCCGCCACAGAGGATAGACCCATGAGTTGACCCACTTCCCACGTTCTCTTAGCTTCCTCACTGAATTGGTTCTGTGATATTAGCCTCCTACTATTTTCATTGTCGATTTTCTTGATTCTATTAGCAGCCGCTCGGTCCTCGGAAGAGACGATATATGATAGGAATACAATGAGTTGCTTTTTCTCCTCTTTCTTTCTAGCTCTTTTTGAAGCCCCATCCTTTTTCTTTTTTCCTTGGTTCGCATCGTGACCCCCTGGCTTCGACGTTCTCTCCGGCATTTTCCTGGTGCCTGAGAGGCGACGTCCCTCTGCCTTGTTCTCGCCTCTTTTACGCGAGGTAGGGGTTAGGGATTTTGACTTTGTAATTGAGTCACCATTTAGATTCGAAAAGTATATATAACTTGTTTAGATTCGACGTCCGAGATCTCAGTCGTCCCTTCTTTATATATACTTTTCTATCTAAACAAGTTATACATTTCTATGTAAACAAGTAATACTTTTCTATCTAAACAAGTTATATATACTTTTCTATCTAAACAAGTTATATTTTTCTATGTAAACGAGTAATACTTTTCTATCTAAACAAGTTATATATACTTTTCTATGTAAACAAGTAATACTTTTCTATCTAGACAAATAATACTTGAATCTAAAAAAAATGATAAATATAATATACATAAATAAACGATAAACATTATACATATATAAACAAAAAAAAACAGAGTTTCATAAAGGAAAAAAAAAGTGTCGTCTCATGAATAATAATAAAAAAAAACAGAGTTTCATAATAAACGATCGGGATAATAATCTTCCCCCTCATCCCCCAAATCAGCAGTATAAAGAAAATTACAATCGAAAACGATTTCATCATCGCCACCGGCGCCTCTGAACCCGGCCACGCTGCCACTGCTGCCACCACCACGACCGCTGCTCCACCACCGCCGCTGCCACCACCACGACCGCCTCCTCCACCAGCACCGTCGCCACCACGACCAATGACCAGACCACCGCTGCCACCACCACGACCGCCACCGCCACCATCCTTGAAATTAATGGTGTCGAGGAAAGAATTTGGTGAGCAACCCATTTGAATGGCCAGAGCGGATGCAAGCCGCTGCCACTTCCGTTGATTTTCTTCTCTGATCTCGGCCATCACCTGCTCTCTAATTTGTTCAGCCATCTGCTGCGGCTGCGGTTCTGAAGTAATAGAGGTCTGAGATGAGTACGGCTGTGTCTCCGCGATAATGGCAGAAGAAAACCTACCATACCCGAGAACCCGCTGTCTATGGATGTCGGCCTCCTCCACATAGATCTGATTCAAATTAATTGGAGGAACTGGTGGATTTGAACCTGACAGTTCACCCACTTGGGCCTGGCTGACAGCTTCGATCCTATCTCGCACCGCTCTCTGTAAAAATTAAATATTATAATTAAGATCAGGTGTAATAATTATGAAATACAACATTTGTTACTTACGTGCACGTGGGTGCTGTGGCTATAGGTGGAGGTCCTCGTCTCCTCTTCGTAGGGGTGGCCGAGTGCAAGAGTCTCAAGAGCGTCTAGAGGGCGTCCGAGCCGTAGTTCCTATTAGCAGATAAAAATATTAATATTAATTATGAACTTAATTATTGTACAATTAAATAAATTATAATACTTACTTCCGCCATGCGGTGCTCCAGAATCAACCGGGATCCAGCCTTGTGCACAGCGATGCCCCCATCCTCTCCTTGCTGGCACAGGCAATTTTAGCGATTCTTCCGGCACATCTCTTGGTATGCGGGATCGCTCCAAACCGCCACAATCGACACCCACACGCCCGGGTCCATGTCAACCATCATATCCAGCCCTTCATCCCTCAACCCGGCATGCCACCCGTAAAGCATGTCCTTGTACCGGACAACGGCAAGCTTACAGAACGACCTGTAGAAATCGGTCGGTGACATACCATCCGCCCACTTCGTCTGTTTCTGCATTTCATTAACACAAACTTTATTAAATTTATATATAACAATATATATTATATATTAAATTAAAATAAGTAATCAATTATTGTACGTACCCTAAACTCGTCGAAGTAGAGTTGACGTTGTTGTTCAGACACGCCTCTCCAACTGTGGGCCCCCATTGCAATTCCAACTCTCAAGATGGAGTTGGTGGCTATAGTGGAAGCCTCATGACCGGGTATGTTACTGAAACATATTAAAAAATTAATAAGTATAATTAACAATTAATTTTATAATTACTAAACAAATTAATAAGTAATTAAAAATTATAACTTACTTTCCCTGACTTAGATCGATCGCTAATCAAGCAGTGGGGGCTGAGCCACGATGAATAGAGGCTGAGCCTGAGCTCGACCCCGCTGGAGATGACCCTGCCGAGGGCAGTTGCTGTGATCTGGACCCGCCTCTGTTTAGGTTCACCGTCGGTCTCAGGACCCTCTTCTTCCTGGTGCTCAAAAGAATGGACCCGTCGCCCCGACCACGACCTCTGCCTCGACCATTCCCACGGCCGCATCCACTGCTGTCACTGTCACGTCCACCGTTAGAAGAAATTGTTTACTTTCATGGATGCATTCGATCCTTTGACATTGCTGAGCCCTTCCACCCAGATCGTGTACTTAGACAGTTTGGCTTTGTTCAGACCATCCCTGCTGCACCTCTTGGTCCCACGTTTGCTTCTAGACACGAAAATAATGGTAAGTACAAGCTTGTATGGGCAGACGGTCTTGAAGGATACTTTAGAACGTGGGACAATCACGTTCTATCTGCCCGTCGTCGTGGCCGTATAGCTGTTCCGCCGTGGGAATGCGCGAGTGATTATCTTTCCTGGTTCCGCATGCATTCTCATCCAATCATACAATGTCCTGATCGAGCTTCTTGGAATGCAGTTCACCACACTACTACCAATAAATCGTCATCACTTTGGGACCAGCAGCAAACCGCACTTACCTTAATGGAGCAGTCGGTACACTTGTGGAGACTTCGAGATGGTGATCTCACCCTCCAGTATGCGTTGACACTGATGGATCAGGTCTACGTAGCTCTAGGAGGTACAGGATGGGATGATGCGCCTAATCCTGATAGCATTGTTCCTGATAGACCCGAGCCTTCCAGGGGTCCAGACAGAGGGAGTGGGAAAAGATCCCGTAGGTGATTATTTAGTTTTATGATGTTGTTTATTTGAATGATTTAATCTAACTTTGTAATGGCTTAGTTATTTGAATTGTTTCGTCATTTTGAATGGTAAATGATGTATTTGATGATGATTTCATGAATCTTGAATGATTTATGATGTAGATGATGATTTAGTGACTTATGAACGGTTTGTGCTACAGATGAGGATTTCAATTGTTGTTTCTCGAACCTATCTTGATATTGTTTAGTTACTTTGAATGTAGCGTTTAGTGATTTTAAATGCTTTACTTAATCCAGACAAGCCGGCGTCTTATGATTATTGAGTAATTTATTATCGATTTAAATTTGTTTTGCCTTATAAATAATAGAAGTATTGCGCTTAAAATTAAAAATATTGATTGGTTGTACAAACCGTGCACTTCCGCGCCTGTACAAAAACTTGTGATGAAAGCATACTCATCTGTTCAAGCACTTGGGCTGAAACATGTACTTGTCCGTTCAAATAATTAAGTTGAAAGTTTACTTGTCCGTTCATATGTCTGGGCCGAACGTGTACTTGTCCGTTCAAATAGATTGGCCGAATCTTTACTTGTCCGTTCAAATAGTTAGGCCGAACGTTTACTTTTTGTACAAATAATTTTGCAGAACAGAAACATAAATTTCACCAAAAAAATTTCTTGTAAAAGCCTACATACGACAAATATTAGCAACATGTCAAAACTACAAAGACATTAAACCTACAGCATAACAACATAGCAAAATAATAATTTCTGCTATAACTTTCCTTTGAAAAAAAAAAGGAAATTGAAGACTAATTACTTCTACATCAGCTTCTGGATTAAATCCTGTAAGCCGATAATACAATGATTTTTACTTCTCGCAAACACCCCTCCATGTCTCAGCACATATTTCGCGACATTTTTCCCAAGGATAAATTATGTGAGGCAAAGGGTGGCCTGTCTGCAATTTAACCTATATAAAAAATGAATTAGTTATGTATAGAAATACTAACAATGCATATGCATGCAAGGTACAAAAGTTGTACGTACCGAAATAAAATGGCTTTTCTCTTCGAGTAGTCCAATGCAAATGCATTTTAGTTTTTTTGGTGCTATTGTTCTGAAAGGCAGGTATGTATTGCACGCGGAATTCGACAATGCGACAAATATCACATTGTATGTCGATGCAACAAGGTGTCCCATCTCCGGCAACAAAAACCAATTATATTCAAAACAAACAGTGTCATAGTTATTCAATCTATCCTTTATATCCTTAACCACGTCCTCGTGCATGAATACTTTTAAGTACAAATCCTTGTGTAATGTCAACTCTTCGATGAGGTCGAGCCGGACCTTAGCCCATTCCTTCTCTCCAAAGCCCATTTGTTCAGCAACAACACGGAATCCACAGTGACCATCCCCACGAACATTCAAAGTATCAACAACATACCCGCAAATCCACAATGGTAGATGATCTATAAACTCAATCTTACGTGGAGGTTTTACTTTCCGACGAATCTGTTCAAAAGAGCATTTGACCTTTACAAACTAAACATAATAATAAAATAAACATGAATATAATCAATACCTTTTGTTTTTGTCCTTTCGTGTTACTAAACATAGGCGTCATTTGCACTTGTCCATCAACCTCAATTGTAACTTGAGAACAACTATCTTTGATGGAACCGACATACTCAAATTCACTCTTCTCACGCTTTGTTGATTTGTCTTTTCCTTTACTCTTCCCTTTTGGTCGACCACGAGTTTTCTTCTTGGACTGTGGCTCAAGCAATGGTGTTGTTGCAGGATTTACAACTTCCCTCAACCTCTTCAACATCAACAACTGTTCTCCTTCATTTTCTTTTAGAAATTTTTTGTCAGCAATTAAAAAAGTGTCAGTCCAACGAGTTCTCATATCATCCCGATCTCTCTGACTCGTCCCCTGGCTAGGCTGCATGGCCCTCATATCCAACTTCTTCCAGAATCTGTCAATTCTGTCTAATGGAATAGGAATGTCGGCGACTTTGAATTCATTGATCTCATGTGCGCAAGGCAACCCACACGTCTTTCTTAGAATGCATCCACATAATAAAGGATCATCACATGATCTGGTTTCCATTTCTTTTAGTATCATTTCCAATGCCTTGATTGAAATCTCTCCTTGTAGAATCTTGAATAGAGATGGCTTAAATTTATGCTGCATTACATTAATGCTCTTCTCAAACGACTCCTTTATCGCAATGTGGGAGGTCTCATGAAGAGAATGAATTTTGGACCAACAAGTCTCAAAGTTCCCCTGACTCGTTCGTAGACACCTCTTCAACTTAGCATGATTACTCTCGACCCTACGACAATAAAATTAGAAAACCAAACAATATTTTAAAAGGATTGAAAAATGCATAATATTTAAATGAAGTTACCTATTCGTCGTGACATTGTCATAGTGCATAAACTTATTTGTGTAAGCCGATACAAAATTTTCTTTGTAAGGTGTAATCCACTGATTCATACAATACTCAACAGTTTGTGAGGATTTCGTGTTCTTTGAGTAATCAGTCTGAAACCTTCTAAGAAGATCAATAAATTCACCTTCATTTTTAGCATCAATCACATCATCAAATGAACGACTAAACGACTTCCATTCTTCATCAGTAGGAAAGTATTTTGATTTCTTGCATTTGGCCAACAAGTTTTTTCGAATGTGCCACTTGCATAACAAATGTGTGGCGGAGGGGAACGTATACTCTACAGCATTTACCAAAGCTAACTCTCTATTAGTGACAATAACAGTGGGCAAACAATATCCGTGCATCAAATCTTTTAGGATGCCGCATATAATTTTCCTCCTGCTCAGAGTTCATATAGGCAAATCCAACAAGAAATGTCATTCCTGTAGAAGTCACTCCAACTATCTCTAATAGGGGCAAATTATATATGTTGGTCTTGTATGTACAATCCATGAACAAGACAAAAGGAAATGCATGTAGTAGCTCCACACTTGTATAATGAGTGAAAAATATATCTGTCACCACGTCAGTCTTCTCGCATCGTCTACGATGAAATGAATACCTTTCATCTTTTAATTTTGACATAAGGTATTGCATTTGTGATTGACCCTTTCACTCCACAAATCTATGCTTCAGTCGCGCATTGTAAACATGTCTAAGTGTGGCCTTTATATTCGGCCAATTTACTTTCAATGCAGCTAAGATTTGTACTGGTTGATTGTTGGCTTTTGACAAATTCAGCACAAATGCATCTTGAGCAGGAGTTAAGCGGCCAGCAAACGAGTGACCTTCCAGGTATTGACCAATTGGGTGGTTGTGTGTGCAATGTACAACCCTCAACTCCCAACGACCATTTGAATCAATTTGATTCCCCTGCAATGTAAATTGACAACCACATTTTTTTGTCCCGGTACTTTTTTTATTGGTTGCCATCTCGTCTTCTTTTTTTTTTCTTTACCAACCTCCGATTCACCAACAATCCCTATGTTCTTACGAGGTACCTTTGTTTTAGGCTCATGGTAGGTACCACTTCTTTCACAAGAAAGCGTCAAAAGCGGACGCCTCCCACATTCAACATTGTCAGATCTTTTAATTAAAATAACCATGTCATGTGTACGAGCAATTTGATGAACCCAACTAATCAGCTCTTCCCTAGCCTCAAAGATCGCGATTGTCATAAACAAATTACCATAATCTACCATCAATTTTTCTTCGTTTGGTTCCTGCAAGCAAAAACAAATTCAAATATTAAAAATCAAAATATAACAACATGCTAGAATATTAAATGTCTTCCACGCCTTCGTTCAGTTATTAAGTAAAGCATAACGATTTGTTCGGTCATAGCTTCGTGCACGACTCGGCTCAGTAACCATTCGGCAAGAGAGTCATGCACAAATTCATGTGTGTTCGGTCGTAGGATTATGTACATAACAGCTTGTGTTCGTCCAGATAATCATGCACGGATTCATTAGCGTTCGGCCCCTAGGACCGAACGCTACCATTTTTTTTTTGCACGACAGTTCGCGCCGTGTGATCTCTCCTACGTTCAGCCGCGATTTGGCCGAACATGGCGCGATTAGACCTTAAAAATACCAAAATTTATGCATACAAATCGATAAAAAAAGTAAAAAAAAACCCTAAAAACACTTACATTAATGTTCTAGTTTGAACCTTCATGTTCCATGACTATGATGATTGAAATTGGATCAAAAAGATGAAAGAGTTAATTGACGTGAATTCCAAGAAATAAATGATTTAGGGTTTATGATTTATAGATTAATTATATAAATAAATTTAATTTGACACCTATTTATATGAGGGTATTATAGTATTTTTTTATATGAATGGAGGATTATGGGGTGTGTTTAGTGGCTCCATAAAACAAATTCATTATATTTTTTCGTAATTAAATAATTAATTAAAGTCGCGCTTAAATTTTGACAGAATTTCGACTGTATTATTATATATTTATCCTAGTCAACCATCAATCTAACAATTCTAACCAAATTAACACATATATATATATATATATATATATATATATACATATATCATATAATTATAAAACAATTCTAACCATTCTAGTCAACCATCAATCTAACAATTCTAACATTCTATCCCATATATATCACATATATAATCATAAAATAATTCTAACCATTCTAGTCAACCATCAATCTTACAATTCTAACCATTAATCTATCACATAATTATAAATTATTCTAATCAACCAAACTAATCTAACATGCATATATGTAATTGAAATAAATATACGTAATTGACTAATTAAACTAAAATACATATATATTTCAAATTATATATATATATATATATATATATATATATATATATAAACGTACGAAACGAGAAAATAACGGTTAAAAATTAGAAAAAAATACTGTCAAAAGGAAAAATATGACGATACGAATTGAACCACGTGCACCGAATGCTCAGGACAGCGACAACAAATGGCGTACGGCGACGGCGGAGGACAATCTATATGCGGAGAATTGCGTCTGAATGCTGAACACGCAGATTATATAATCGAAATTTAGAAACGGATTTGCGACGATTACTTAACTTCTGTGTTGCTACTAGCGACGGTAAAAAACCGTCGCTAAACTCGGCTAGGCGGTGGTCCAAGTGCTGAGATGCTTCGTGCTCTGGGTCCGACTTTAGCGACCGTCGCTAAATGACCCGATTTGATCCGGTTCGAATATTTCGTCGCTAAACCGCCGTTATTCTATCGCTACTAGCGACAGATACTAAAATCGTCGCTAAATACGGGGACTTTGACCATCTGACTTAATCCGTCGCTTAGCTTTATTTAGTTGGATCCGTCGCTAAAATCTATCGTTAAAACTCGCTTTTTTTGTAGTGTTAAATGGAGGGTTAGTGCTCCGGACTTGGTAGATAGAGAGTGATATCCACTCTCCGAAAAAAGTATAAATATGGGCATTTAAGATCCCAAGAAGACCACCTGAAAATTAATGCAAAGAGGCAAACATTCTGCCTAATCTCTGTCTCGCATTTATACTTATACTGAATATTTTGCGACCATTGTTTATTCATCACTGTCCATCAATAGTTGCATACATTGTTTGATTAACTAGTATCACAAGCCATATTCCACATCTTAACTTCAAAATATTAGCTATAAACAATTGGTGTTAGAAGATGTGTACTCTTTAAGAACTAAATTGAATTTTTTTGTGTTGACATTGGAGTACCTTCACGAATCTTGAAAGAATTTTCTTTCCATCTTCAAACCATCAAACACTTTTCCAGAAAACTCATAATCGAAATTTCTCAAGCCAATTTCATCTCTAAGTGAAAAGCCAAGACTGGGGCCCAAAAATCTAGTGGCCAGAGGGCCGGTTGCTGAGCCGCCTGCAATTCTAGCATCGGAGGTCCAAGATTTGGTGTGCCACAGAAGTTGGAGGCGATCAATACTCCCGAGGGAATTTAGGATGCTATGGCTGTCTTACGAAGAAAGAGGGCCGAACTGGACGGGGATCACAGTGACTTACGTCAAAACTTAGACAAAAAGTTTCGACAAGCTAAAGGCAAGCGCAACTGAGGTGGGAAGGGAGAAGATCGATATCTCTCATCTCCAATGCATAGATGATACAATCTTCATTTTTCGGGGAATTTTGAGAATGGAAGGGCCATCAAAACAAGTGTAGCATTATAGGGCTGAACCTAGATAGTACCATTGTTAATAATTTGGCGGATTTTCTCAGGTGTGAAATGAATTGGTAACCACTGAACTACTTGGGGATCAACGTCGAAATTAACCATTACATCTCCTCTTCGTGGAAATCTTTGGTGGATAAAGTTCGAAACCAGTTAAGTTCTTCGAATGGGTAATATTTATCTTTTCTGAGTCACATTACTCTTGTCCAAGTTGTGCTTTCTGTAATGTCGGCCTACTGTCTCTCTCTTTACCGTACCTTAAAAAATCATTAGAGGTTTGTTCAAATTCAAAGAAACTCTCTTTGGGAAGGGGAGGGTGTGAATCAAACTCCAAATTACCATGTACTAATTTGGAATACGTGTGCAAAGTTAAGAGAAAAAAGGACTTGGGTATCAGAAATTTGTGGATTTTTAATGTGGCTTTGCTCGAGAAATGGGTGTAAAGGTTCCTCAATGCCAAACAAATTGTGGGCTAGGATTATTAAATCAAACTTGGGGGGGGGGGGACTTTGCCACTTTTTCTTTTTCTCGAGAGATGGGTGTTAAAGTTAAGAGAATGAATGCACACTTAACGATGATAAACTCAATATATTTACGAGATAAATCATGTCCCCAAGCTAAAAGGCCGATATCTACGGAAATATTCCATCCCAAGCCGAAGCTGTAAATAATGATCTCCAAGATAATTTCACTAGGAGACACAAAAATATTATATATATATATATAGACTAATAACCCTAAACCTAACTTAAGACCCAAGAAACTAAGCCCATGGGCCATTTTATTAAATCATCTTAAATTAAAAAGCCTATAATAATAATAATATTAATTATAACACTGATACTATATTTGATGCGTATCAATTTCCGACTCCTTAAAATCAGCCTTATCCTCAAGGTTGTATAAAGGAATTGGCCCATCGAGAAACTCAACCAATCACGTAGGGAAATCAGATTTCCTCGAATAGACCCCAGGTTCACGATCTATCTCCCTAATGAGATTTATAGCACATATTTCCTCCACATCCTTAGACCGGATGCGAACTCAGAGGCAGTGGAATTCTGGTAAATCAATGACCGACGCCCTTCGAAACATGGTTGAGGTGATTTCAATGCGAGAAATTCGAGATGAGAGATTCTCATCGTTAAATCCTAGAATTTTCAACTTTGCCGGTGTAGAGATTGGCTGCACGATCGCCGGAGTAACAACTGAAGTAGGTTTCGATTTACTAGCCTTGAACGTCGAAAAGTTATCAATAGCGGCTTTCTTCGCGCGCCGGAGTTGACACAACTCAACCTGCATCTTCTCGACTCCTGTGCTCATCTTTTCGACTCATTTGCTCAAATTCATCATGGTTGTCCGCATCTCTTCCACCAGGACCACCATTTGTTCCAATTTCTCCAGGAACAATTTCTCCATTATCTTCTCTAACACTACCAAGTGTCTTCGGGATTCGGCAGGTTGGACCAATTTGTTAGAGTTAAGAGAATGGATGCACACTTAACGATGATAAGCTCAATATATTGATAATTTAAGAAGCTGAAAATATAAAATACGGGATAAATCTCATCCCAAGCTAAAAGGCCGACTCCTACGGAAATATTCCATCCCAAGTCGAAGCCGTAAATAATGATCTCCAAGATAATCTCACTAGGAGACACAAAGACATTATATATAGACTAATAACCCTAAACCTAACTTAAGCCCCAAGAAACTAAGCCCATGGGCCACTTTACTAAATCATCTTAAATTAAAAAGCCTACTATAATAATACTATTAATTATAATACTGATACTATAATTGTTACGTATCAATGGGGAGGGGAAGGGGGTCCGGGAACATTTCATTAGCCTCGGGTTGGTGGAAAGACGTGTGTGAGATTTACATGAGTTTAGGTAGAAAGGGCATGAGAGATGACCTTTTAAAACTTGTGGGTAGTAGGGATGGGTCAGATTTTTGGGCCGATTGGTGGGTGGGGAAGAGACCTCTAAAAGTGAGTTTCAACAATTTGTTTAGGCTGAGTGTGCAAGAGGGTGTTAGAGTTAGTGAGATGGGTTTTTGGGAAGGTGACAAATGGGTGTGGGACTTTAGATGGAGACATGCTTTGAGAGAGAGAGGGACCTAGCCTCATTTAACGAGTTGCTTTCATATGTCAATAGGGTTCATCTTGTACAAGATATAGAGGACGCATGGAGCTGGAATAATGCAGCGAACATACTTTATTCTACGAGTTTAGCCTACAAACTACTCTCAAAATCTACGTCTTCGAATGAAGAACAAGAAAAGGAGAAGGCTTATAGAAGAATATGGAGCTGCCAAACATCAAGAAGAGTTCAAGTGATAGTCTGGAAAGTGCTTAAGAAGAAATGCCAACGAAAAAGAGTTTACAAAGCAAATGCATCATCCCATCTAATGACAACATTACCTGTGCAATCTGCATTGACGAAGAAGAATCCCTCATACATCTTTTCTTCAATTGTAATTTTGCACGTTCAATTTGGGATGATTGTTACAAATGGACTGTGTTTCTATGGTTCCCCACATTGATCCTTGTTTGCATTTCTTGTAACAATGTGACATCCTTGGCCCCGAGAAGAAATGCAAATTCGCGTCCTCCTTGTGGGCTTGTATCGTTTAGTCCATTGGGCAAGTTAGGAACGAGCTTACTTTTAAATGGGTGCAGGCGTGCCCAACAAAAAACAAGAGAGGAGGTAAAAGCAAGAGTTTGGTCTTGGTTAAATGTTAAGGAGTTCAATATTAAGAATTACGTGTTTTCTCATTGGATCAATAATCCTAGGGGCTACATGTCTAGACATGTTAGAGTTAAGAGAATGAATGCACACTTAACGATGATAAACTTAATATATTGATAATTTAAGAAGCTGAAAAGACAAAATACGGGATAAATCCCGTCCCAAGCCAAAAGGCCGATTCTTACGAAAATATTTCGTCCCAAGCCGAAGCCGTAAATAATGATCTTCAAGAATAATGATCTCCAAGATAATCTAACTAGGAGATATAAAGACATTATATATAGACTAATAACCCCTAAACATAACTTAAGCCCCAAGAAACTAAGTCGATGGGCCACTTTATTAAATCATCTTAAATTAAAAAGTCTACTATAATAATAATGTTAATTAAAATACTGATATTATATTTGACGTGTATCAATTCCCGACCCCTTAAAATCTGCCTTGTCCTCAAGGTTGTAGAAATGAATGGGCCTATCTGGAAACTCAACCAATCACGTAGGGAAATCAGATTTTCTCGAATAGACCCCAGATTCACGATCTATCACCCTAACCAGATTTACCGTAGCACAATTTTCCTCCACATCCTTAGACCGGATGCGAACCCAGAGCAGTGGAATTCTGGTAAATCGATGGCCGACACCATTCGAAAAATGATTGAGGGGATTTCAACGTGAGAAATTCGAGATGAGAGATTCTCGTCGTTGAATCCTTGAATTTTTAACTTTGTCGGTGTAGAGAACGGTTGCACGATCACCTGAGTAACGACTATAGCAGGTTTCGATTGACTAGCCTTAAACGTCGAAAATCTGTCAATAGTTATGCTCTTCGCGCGCTGGAGTTGACACAACCCAACCTGCATCTTCTCGACTCTTGTGCTCATCTTTTCAACTCCTTTGCTCAAATTTACCATGGTTGTCCGCATCTCTTCCACCAGGACCACCATTTGTTCCAATTTTTCCAGGAACAATTTCTCCATTACCTTCTCTAACATTACCAAGTGTCTTCAGGATCCGACAGGTTGGACCAATTTGTTAGAGTTAAGAGAATGGATGCACACTTAACGATGATAAACTCAACATATTGATAATTTAAGAAGTTAAAAAGATAAAATACGGGATAAATCTCATCCCAAGCCAAAAGGCCATTTCCTACGGAAATATTTCGTCCCAAGCCGAAGCCGTAAATAATGATCTCCAAGATAATCTCACTAGGTTAATAACCCTAAACCTAACTTAAGCCCCAAGAAACTAAGTCCATGGGCCACTTTATTAAATCATCTTAAATTAAAAAACCTACTATAATAATAATATTAATTATAATACTGATACTATATTTGATGCGTATTAAGATAGCAATTCATAACTTTCAGTTTGGTAAGATCAGGAGTGTTTTTATTTTCTCGGGTTCCATATCTTGTAAGAGTTACGTTGGAGTACTCCTTATACTCCTTAATATACATTTTTTTTTGACTAAAAAAAGAAAGAAAGAAAGAAATATATATATATATATATATGTATGTATGTAGACCTTAATATTGGTCGTACGATTTTCAAACAAGGACCACATGTTCCTTCCACATGAACTTCTCCAAATGTATATAAAAACCACTTCCATGCAGTGACGTACCCAAAATTATGAATCTGGGGGTACGGTTATTAGATAATTTTAAAATATTTATACATAAATATTATTTTATATTTAAATTGTATACAATCATATGCAAATAGATAAGGCTAGATCTTGTATGCATTCATGTACACGTGCACTCATAGTGCATTTTAAAAACGTGCAATTTATTATATTGAAAAGTGCAATTTATTTACATTGAACCGTGCAATTATTAATATGAAAAAATAGTTGTACGATTCAGTATAAATATGAGTGCACAGTGCACCTGGGTGCACATGAGAGCCGCTCATAGATAAAATATTGCATAAAGTTCGAATAAAATTACAGGTTACAATTAAAAAATATGTTAAGTCTCTATGACATTATCATATTATTAAGTGTAAAAATATTGTTTATCACAATTAACTCTATACACATATTTAGATGAAAGAAATTACGATTCCTAATCTATCAAAAAATGTCATCAAATTAATTAGTTATATAATGTCATCAAATCTGTTAAGTCATGATTATAACTAGACTTATTTTAAACGTGTGGAAGTTGATAAATTATAATGATTTGGTGACGGATCCAGAAATTTATAATGAGTATACTAAATTAATACAATTATTAAAGACCTGCGGGAGCATATGCAGATGAGTGAGTTTTCTGTGCACCAGGTGCACTCCATAATGTATTTTTCAAAACTTATAACTTGTAGCATTAAAATATACAATTTGTTTACGTTGAAACATGCAAAATGTGTATGTAAAAAAAGTTACACATTTCAGTGTAAACAAATTGTATATTCTAGTGCAACAAATTTATATTTTAAAAATACATTATGGAGCGCAAGGTGCACCTGATGCATACAACATCTAGCCTATATAGATTTGGTAAGAAATATTTTAAAATTTAAAAATAGTTGTACGATTCAGTATAAATAAATTGTATCTTTCAGTATAATGAATTACATGATTCTAAAATGCACTATGAGTGCGGTGCACCTGTATACAAGACTTAGCCTAAATTTATTTAAAACATTTTGTAAATTGCTTTCAAAATTTATAAGATGGATTTTATTTAAAAAGTATTGAAATCTTAACATGATGTAGTTTCTTAAATGCTAAATATAATAATTTGGTCGTACTATAAAGGATTCAACAGTTTGAAAGAGTTAATAATTTGCAAAACACGTTACTTACCGTTTTAAAACAACAAGAAGTAAATCCACTCCTAACATATTAAAATTTGGTGTAACTTGTAAGTTTCATAATGCTTCTTAAATGCAAAAACTAAAACTCGTGTTAACCCGAGTTCACTGTGATCTCAATTATTATATTATCAATGTTATATATAAAAATAATAACAATTATATACAAAAGTTATCATTATTTAAAAAATATTTTATATTATTTCACAGTAAAAAGTTTTGTGCATAACATTGATACTCCCTTCATCCCAACTCTTTCTTCACATCATTTTTTTTTAGTGTTTTAACGAACGAATTATTTATTAATATTTAAAATGATAAGTGATTTTTAAGAAGGGGTATGATATATATATATATATATATATATCTACGCGATTATATGTCTTCTTAAAAATTATTTTATTATTTAAAAAATTAATAAAAAAACTCGCTCGCTAAAACACGAGAAAACAGTAGATAAGAACAAAGAGTTGAAATGAAGATAATAACTAAATTTTACACATAATAGTAATAGAGTTCGTGTATAAATCTGGTTCATGGGACCGTTAAGCCTAAATGTAATCTATTACCATTTCCAAGATTATTCTCTTTATAGTAAATTGCATTTAATTTAACAAGCCTTAAATTAATATGGGGTGAGCATGATTCAATGAATTAAAAGTAAATATATTTTGGGTGGCGCATGACATGATGCTATGATAGAATAGAAGCCAAGAAATGGACTGGTAGTTTGGCACTACACATATTATTAAACCCCCACCCAACCCAACTCCATAATAATAATTATACAATTGAAAAATAAAAACAATGCGCACAACAAAACAGACCCAACCATCAATAAAATAAGACTCCCTATTCTTTAATTTCACGTAATTTCTTGCTTGCTTTCATTTTATCCTCCAAATTATATCTGCTGTTTTGTCATGGGGAATTGCTGGTCTGGGTGGGGAAGCACTTCAATATACACAGTACCATCATCTTCAACTGCAAAATCAGGTCCTTATTTCTTCCTTAAACCCCTTTTCCCTCATGTTTCTGTTAAAGTATTAGTGATATTAGTAATGCAAACTAATACTGTGATAGAATATCACTAATACTTTAACAGTTTTAGTGTTGGGTTTTTTTCTGGGAAAATAAGGTTCACTTTTCGTGTTCTTCGAAAGAAAAAGTCCGAACTAGTAGAAAGGTGTGAATTTAGTTCGTTTCTGAGGGCTTTTTTAGTGTCATACTTTTTGTTATAAAGGGTCTCAAACCGGTACTTAGAATTTAACAAAAATTCAAAATCCCCTGCCTGCAGAAACTCTGAACGATGAAAAAGATCCATCAGAAGTAGCCGTTATAAAACTGCCATCAAATCCAGAAGAAGTGGAAGACCTGCGCCGATCGATGCCCTTCAATCCGTTAATAGTTTTCACGTTCAACGAGCTCAAAATAATCACGGAAAACTTCAGGCAAGATTACAGGTTAGGGAGAGGAGGGTTCGGAAGTGTGTTTAAAGGACACATTTTAGGCCAAGGAATTGAGCTTGAGACCATAACCGTTGCTGCTAAAGTTCATGATGGAGATAAAAGCTTTCAAGGCCATAGGGAATGGCTGGTAGTTAACTTAACAAATAGTATCCTTGTCACTTATAAACTAATACCATAACACTTATCAACTGATACCACTGCACTCATCAACTGACACCACTAGCATGAGTATAGTAATGCTAGTAGTGTTAGTTGATGAGTATAGTGGTATCAGTTGATAAGTGTAATGGTATCATCAATTTCATAGTATGAACAAGTTTCACAAAAGAGTTTGTATTTTCAAATTTCAGGCTGAGGTGATGTTTTTGGGGCAGCTTTCTCACCCGAATCTAGTGAAGTTAATTGGATACTGCTGTGAAGACGAGCATCGGGTTTTGATATACGAGTACATGGAACGGGGCAGTGTCGAAAATAATCTCTTCTCCCGTGAGTCGTCTTCTATTTCTCTCCTTCCATAATGTTTTACATACAATATCTTTTAGCAAATATTTTCAAGTGCATTTTTGAACGGTATTAGTTGTCTTCACTGAACAGTATTAGTTGTTACACTGTGTGAAACTGAGATATAGTGGCTTGTCTTTCATTTTTCCTAGTGCTTTCTTGATGCTATGATTTCTGCAGGAGTATTGCCTCCTCTTCCTTGGTCTACCAGAATGAAGATAGCATTTGGTGCAGCAAAAGGGCTTGCCTTTCTGCATGAAGCTGAGAAACCCGTCATCTATCGCGATTTTAAGACGTCCAACATTTTACTGGACCAGGTTCCTAAATCGAATCGTTTAATCGCTTCTGATTACAATGTCAATTGGGCAGCAATATATCCTAACTTAAACTCCGAACAGGACTATAACGCGAAGCTGTCTGATTTCGGTCTAGCTAAAGACGGGCCAGTCGGAGACAAATCTCACGTTTCCACGCGAATCATGGGAACATACGGTTATGCTGCACCCGAATACATAATGACAGGCAGGTATTTCCGTATCTAGAAAATGAGCAACACTGTTGTACACCAGTTGTCAACGATTACATACCTTTCAGTGAAACCAACTGATACCTTTTAGTGAAACCACTAATACCATTGTAAACATTCTTGTTAATATTCACAGGCCACCCGACTCCGAAGAGTGATGTGTACACCAGTTGTCAACTAATACTTTTCAGTGAAACCAACTGATACCTTTTAGTGAAACCACTAATACCATTGCAAATATCCTTGTTAATATTCACAGGCCACCCGACTCCGAAGAGTTATGTGTACACTAGTTGTCAACTAATACCTTTCGTGAAACCAACTGATACCTCATAGTAAAACCACTAATACCATTTCAAATATGCTTGTTAATATTGACAGGCCACCTGACTCCGAAGAGTGACGTGTATAGCTACGGAGTTGTTCTGCTGGAGATGCTTACCGGAAGAAAGTCTTTGGATAAATCGAGACCACCTCGCGAACAGAATCTAACAGACTGGGCTTTGCCATTTCTTAAGGAAAAGAAGAAATTGCGGAGCATTGTGGATCCAAGACTCGACGGAGACTACCCGACAAAAGGTGTCCAGAAAGCAGCCATGCTTGCTTACCATTGCTTAAATCGAAATCCGAAAGCAAGGCCTTTAATGAGAGACGTAGTGGATTCACTGGAGCCTCTCCAGGTTCCATTTTGTGATGATCTCTCGGTTCATGAATCATGATACGACGAAAACTCCTCCTCTCGACTCTTGTGTTTCGTATCGTTGATTTCGTGTGCGTTTGTATTCGTGTGTATCGTATACACGATAGATAGGATGTAGTTGAATGCAAGGTTATGGTGTTTAGTTGTAGAGAGTTCAAATTCAAGGTTCAGGAAATGAAATGAAATGATATGAAATTTACTACTGGATAGTATGTAATTGTATTAAAAGTCGTTCCTTTCCCGCACCGTAGCGGCGATGTACCATACCGTACCGAAAATGTCGAATCATACTGTGTACCGTACTGAAATTTTCGGTATCCAAAAAATCACACCGTTATCGTATCGAAATTTTCGGTATACCGAAATATCGATATATTAAAATTGGATACCGTATACCGTACCGAAAATTCGATATATAGTACCATACTGAATTTTTGATAAAATACAGTTTCATAACGAAAATTTTTATATACTGTTCCCTGTCGAAATTTTGATGTACCATCTCATATCGAATTTTTTTAGAGCATATACTGCAAGATACTGAAATATCGAGATACCGTAATATCGAAATACCAAACTTTTTCGTTAATGCCGATATATACCATAATACCGATTTTTTTTTAGCTATATTGGTATATACCGAAATTTCGAAATTTTGTGATGATAAGTTCGTTTTCCATATTTTTCCCACGTAGCCAACTACAACACAAGCTCTCCTGTAAAATTTGTTCATAGTACTCATATCATTACATTTATAAACTGATACAATTACTCTTATAAATTAGTACCTATAACCTTTAATACTATAATGTCAATTTATAAGTGTAATGATATCAGTTGATAAGTGTAGTGGTATGACTTTCATCATATGAACAAGTTTAACCGGAGAGCTACTCCAACCACAATTATGATATGCTGATTTCGAGTAAATTAAAGGGGTCAACATGTCTAATATATCTATCCTGATAAAATGTAAATTTATACTGTTTAATTTGTTATCCACTATAGTATATTTTATTTAATAAATTATCCATGATATATTAACTTAAGCATTATGAGAGTGGAGATGAATGGGAAGTCCCTCGACTGGTGTTGGCATGGGATCATATGCAATTTTCTCATCACCATTCACCACATTCCACCTGAATCTTCTCACAACATTGTACACAAATATCAGTATCTCCAGCCTAGCAAACTCTTTCCCCAAGCACATTCGAGGGCCCCCTCCGAACGGGACGTACGTGAATGGAGCGGGCCCCGCTTCTTCAAATCTCGATGGATCAAACTTCGTGTAATCCTCGTACGAACCCGGGTCTCCATGCGTGAACGACGAGCTCCAGTACAACTAAAACAACATCATCACCATCATGAAATGTTGTTAGCATCAATCTATTTTTAGTAACCTTTCTTATATATGTGTGTATATATATAGTGTGTGAATTTGTTTTACCTTCCATCCCTTTGGAATGTTGTAGCCTGCATAAGTTATATCGGTTAAGGCCTCTCTAAAGGCGCCTATTACGGGCGGTGATAGTCTCATTGTTTCACAAACTACTTTCCACGAGTACCTCATCTTCTGTATGTCCTCCCATTGCAGAAACTCCCCTTCGTCTTTTCTTGATGCGATTTCGTTCTGCTCTGATGTATCAAAGCAAGACTAATGATTATTTGAGTAAAACTTGGGTGAACCAGTTGCATCGTACAACTGGTGCACAAATAATACAGTTGAATATGAGATTATTAAAAAAAATGGCCAACTAACACCTTTTAGTAGAACAACTAATACCTTTTAGTTAAACAACTAATACCATTAAAAAAGCCCGGTGGTAATGAGATTATATTCAAGTATATTTACTTGCAAGCAATTTCTCCCAAATAACAACTAATACCTTTTAGTAAAACAACTAATACCTTTAAGTTAAACAACTAATACCATTATTTACCTGCAAGCACTTTCTCATAAACATGAGGAAGTTGTGCAAGATTCTTCATCAACATGGTTATGGACACGCTCGAAGTGTCGTGACCAGCGAAGAGTAGCATGAGTATGTTGTTTACGATGACTGATTCTGACATGAATTTGCCGTTTTCATCAGGAGTTATGAGTAGATGTGAGAGGAGGTCCTGTGAAGGCACTGCCGTTTTCTGTTCCAACGCGAGTCTTCTCTGTTTCACTATCTTGCCGAGCTGATTCTTTATAGCCGATGTGGCTTTCTTAGCTTTACGGAATCTTGTCCCGGGAAAGTTGAAAGGAATTGAGATTAACCCTTTCAAGAAAATATTGAACAAAATAGCAAGCTCTGAGATCTTTTGCTCATCTTCAAGGCTCATAAATAGTCGGCATGCAAGTTCAAATGTGTATAGTTTGATGGTTGGAAACACTTTCACCTTATCTTTACCTTCAGAAACATGATACAAGATCAAAATGATATTCGACGAACAAAAAACACACGGATGCTAATGGTTAAATGCAGTGACGGAACCATAAATTTTTGTGTAGGGGTGGGGTGATTAATATTTTTACTATGTAGATGAAATATATATTTTTAATAAAAAAATATTACAATATTTCTTTCCACTAATTAATAATAATAAAATAAATTGAGTTTCGTTCTATTTTGGAGAAATTTCTGACTGTTAGTTATTGATCGAGGGGAAGGGGCTAAGCTAATAATAAGAAGAAAAATGTCAAAAAAATAAAAATAAATAATAAATCTGAAAAATGCGAAACAATGTCGAAGTTGCTAAGATATTATAATATTATATAAAAAAAAAACTATTTCTTTCTCTAATTTAATCTTTTGTTAGAACCTGACCATCAACATCCGTCTAAATTCCAAGTTTCAACTTTTAGAAAGGCAAAGAAAAGTATGTAACTAGTTGGATGATATATGTCTTGAAAAAATATATTGAAATGTTAACAGGTAATACTGTATTTTATAATTTATTAATATTATACAGTATTTTTATATATAAATGTACAAAATCTTGAAAACACTAAAAGAGAACTTCAAATGTTTCAACACGAAATTGTTCAATTTTTAATAATAAAATATTGAGTAGTAGCAAAAATTTCGACGATAATCTTGAATACTTTTCAAGGATTTTAATAATTCTCTTTCATTTATTTGTATTTTGAGATAATGACGCAATAAATTAAGTGCTAACATTAAAAAAATACATCCATAAATTACTAAATAAATACTCAATACGAGTAAAATATAGAATTCTTTTATTTTTTTATAAAATAACATGCTGCCTTAACCTCCAACTGAAACTTGGTCATGTTTAGGCCACTCATTCAATGCACAGAACAAGATTTTAGCACCATAAGGGGTATTTTCAAAAAAATTATAGTTTTGAAGGATGGATTAAAACTAGTGATTATAGGAAAAGTGATTTGTAGTCGAAGTTGATAGTGTTTGTAAAGAAATTCAAAAAAAAGTTAATAATATTTGCAACAAAAGTTAAAATATTTAAAAAAGTCTACTAAGTTAGTAAAAACACTCCCTTTGAAGCTTTTATCTTTTAGTTTTTTAGAGCTTATTTAGGGGATGTTTGCAAAAAAATTATCCTTTTGAAGAAGTGATTAAAATTAGTTATTATGAAAAAAATAATTAATAGTAGAAATTGATGGTATTTGTAAAAAAATTCAAAGAAAAGTTGATAGTGTTTGAAAAAAAAAATACTTAAAAAATGTTCATAAGCTGCCAAAAGCTCCCCCTTCAACTTTTAGTTTATAGTTGTTAAAAGGTTATTTAATCTAATAAAAGAGAAATAAAACAATTCAAATTTTTTATGCATACAATTCTAAACTACTATAAACACTTACAATTTTTTGCTAACACCCCCATGATCTAATAAAAAAGAAATAAAACACTTTCAAATTACTTCTGCACATAATTCTAGGTGATTATAATCACTTATAATTTTTTGCAAACACCCCCAAAGACGAAGAAATAAGTATTCTACTGCTCCATTGGTTCTGTACGATGATGGAAAAACAAGCATCTTAGTGCATACTGAGTGATGATACCTTGCCAGTGAGTCTTGATATGTTGCTGGGATACCAAATCCATAGTCTTGATATAAAGCCTTGTAAAGGCATCAGGGCTCACAAAATAGGACACCATCTTCCTCATCTGCTTCCCTTCGTCTCCCCCGCTCATTGCCAAACACGGCCCTAGCAGTTTGCGGACGGAGCTGGGCCACCAAACCGTCACCAGCTTATTCTCGTTACTGAACAAGAACTTGTTGCCTGCGGGCCCACACACCACGGCCATAGACTCCCCCATTATCGAAGTTTTGAAGACATGATCACTTCCGTACTTGATCATTCTCTCTTTGATAAACTTATCCGGTGTTCCATCCAATCCTGCACCCAGAAACTCCCGCGTTTCTCCAAGAATAGGCCATCCGTAGCTGCCTGGAGGAAGATTCAATGATCTGTCTGCTGTTTTTCGTATGAGTTTTACGGCAAGGATCAGAAGTGGGACAAGAATTATCAAAGATGCCAAGATAGACATAACTATAACTAAAAATTTGACAGTATTTGCTTCTGGCTTTCTAACCTATTTATGAGTGCTTATTTCTTTCTTGATATCTTGTTTTATGTGTGCTAGATTCATCTATGAGTTTCTGTTGGTAATGGAGATAAGGTTGTGAGCCCCACAATCTAATCTATTATATATGTTATGGAGCAAAGAAGATATGTTATGAAGATACATTATGATGATAAACAGCATTAACAAGTGGGAAACATTGACCTTTTTGTTGTGCAAAATTCAATAATAAACACCTATATATGCATTATTATTTGTTCATGATCTTTATTTGACTCACTCAAGTGGGGTTGCAAGTTTTCTTTCTTCAATAAAACACATTTTTAGTGGAGATGATGTGAAACAACAGTTTGATGCACATGAAATGAAGCCTGAAGGTGCAACAGATGATCCAACAGGCTCGTTTTCGTTTCAGACGTCGAAAACAAGAAACGTGTGCCAGAGAAATCACTTGAGCAAAAAGCCAGTTACATATGGATGAAGAATCAAGAATGGTTACATGTGTAGCAGAAAACACAGCACGCCCGATTTTGATTTGAGAAGCACGGGATCAATCCCGTTGTGGAGCCTTTTTTTGTTGCGATAGCATCAGAGAACGATGCAGAGGCAACGGCTGCTATCATCTTCGTCGTCTGTTTCACTGACCCAATAATCACATTAGCCAAAACCAGTAACTTGGAAACAATTGCTATTAGATTATGGGTGTAATTAGAACTCGAGTGGAAGGCTAGAAGTGCTTATTTTTTTGGGTCACACCAACTTAAAAAATAAGTACTTCTACCCCCAATGAATAAAACTTGAAAACACCCCATATAACCAATTGGAGAAACAATCTAAACAAGGAACAGAAAGGAAATTGACCCAAAATTAACCACTTGTGATAGAATTGAAACATCAAGAATGCTAAATTAAATTGAAGTAAAACCAGCAGCATAGCAAAATCTAATCCGTGTAAAAGAACAAGAGATAAAAGTAGTAGCAACCTGGATTCAAACTCCTTGATTTCAGCAAGGTGTTTCCCAGAATCATCCATCCATTGTACCCTTTTCTTCCCAACCTCTTTACCGGCTTCCGTCGGCTGCTTCTTAATGCAGCTTCTGGCCCCATTGGCAGCCTCTTGTTGAGATGGCTTACCAGAATCAGCAAAAGTGCTTAAGTGTGGAGTGCTTTCCAGTTTGAATGGAGCAGCTGTGGGTTTGCAGAAGCAGATGAATGGATTCTTGATTTTGCAAAACCAAACCCTCATCAAAACCTCCAACTTCTGCTTATTTCATTGATATATTAATTCAAACACCTAAGCTGCAAAGTGATTCAACAACCAACAGTATATGGTAGATGACTTTCTTCAAGCTGGCAATCTTGAAAAAGCATCAACTCAAACATGAACTTTTAAGTAAAAATCTAAAGATGATCAAGACTTCAAATTAAGCAGAAAACAACTGTTACCGTTAGGTGGGTACTGCGAGGTAGGAGTCGGTCACGTGTTCAGAGTGTGCGTCCTTAATTGCTGGAGTTGGGCCGCACAACCTGTTGGGCTTTATTTTTCTTTTGGGCCAAATTAGACTTGGGCCCATTTCATTGTAAGTCTTGGGCTGGGGTATTATAAATACCCCTGAACCCGTCTTGTAGTGTCAGATTTGGATGAAATAAAACTCTTATTTTCTTTGGCTTCTCTCTCCCTCTCTAACGGCCAGAACGTTTTCTTGAACAACAAAAACACCACGACGGTGTTTCAAAAGGCCATGGTTCAACGGACGTGTTTTCATTCCTTGTTTTTGGCCTGCCACATGTGAAGTCATTACTAGACATGGTTACTCATTAACACGGATCGGGATTGACTTTCCTAAATTCAATGGTCCGAGGTTGTGGATTAGGCTGTGTCAAGTATTTTAACTTCCATAGCATGAGTGATCATGATAAGTTGATGCTTATGCCATTAATATGGAAGGAGAGCATGGATAAGCTAAAATGAGCGAGAAATGGTTGTGGAAAGATTTACTAATGTTGAAGATGAAAATATCATAGGAAAGTTCAAAGATGTGATGCGAGAAGGCTTGAAAGAGTTTGGGCTAAGTCAAATCGTTTATGGCTACTATTAATGAAACTTCGAAGTTCTACTTTATTGAAAGCGATTGTTTGAAGAGATCAAGCAACTAAGCCTCAATCGCCGGTTATTAATTCTTCCAATGGCGGCAAAGGGCAACAAGTCTAATCGGGCTATTACTTTGAAGAGCAACACCAAATGACATCGGATAGTAAGGAAGATGCGTTCAAAGGCCCGACAACTCATGATAAACCGTAGGGATGAGAAGAAATTTAGAGGAATCTGTCTACCCCGCCGCCACATGTGAAGTTCGCTTCACATCTTCAAGAGGAAGTCCTCCGTTTTTTGGTTGTTATAACACATCGCCAAAGGATGACTATGGATACTCATTTTGGCAAAATCAAAAGAACTTGGGAGCAATTCATTTGGCAATAAAAACACTCATTATGGAGATCCTGATTTGTTTCAATTAGGATATTGAATTTGGGGGTTATCATGCTGTTGGGGGCTCCAAATGGTTACTCAGTGGTGTTGGGAAGATTTGGAGCCAAGTTCCATCACACCTACACTAATGCGGAACCACACCTGGTTGGTAAGGTTCATGAGTTTCATCCTTGTATAGATCCAAGATCAAACCACGTATTGACTTTCCTAAATTCAATGGTGAACAACCGAGGTTGTGGATTAGGAAGTGTGTCAAGTATTTTAACTTCCATAGCATGAGTGATCATGATAAGTTGATGCTTGCGCCATTAATATGGAAGGAGAGGATAATTGGTTCTGAGACTACGAGATGGAGTGGAGAATCTAAGTTGGAATCGGTTTGCTAAATCAAAAATGGTTGTGGAAAGATTTACTAATGTTGAAGATGAAAATATCATAGGAAAGTTCAATAAGTCGAGACAAGTAGGTTATCCCGTGAAGGCTTATGTGAAAGAGTTTGGGGGAGAAAAATCGTTTATGGCCACTATTACCCCCAAGTTAGGGTTATTCCAATTTCGAAGTTCTACTTTATTGAAAGTTTCATCGAGTGGTTTAAAGAATGAGATAGGAATATGCTTGGATCATGAAGCCTAAATCTTATTGGTGCCTTTCTTTGAAGCTATTCAACTTGCATTCAAGTTGAGAGCATGCATTGAATGACGGTTTCCCTTGATGATGATTAAAAGGGTCCATTAAGACAACGAACAAGTCTAACTGGATTCCATCTCGCTATTCCTTTCAAAGCACCAAAGATCCTTACACTTTAATGGACTCTAAGGATGTGGGTAAACCTTCCACATCATCGGATAAAAGTCGATAAGGGAATGAGTAGCAAATTTCCACCCCTAGGAGACTTACTCCATCTCAAAATGGAGGTGAGAAGAAAGCAAAATATGTGCTTTAATTGTGATGAAGTATACCACATTGGGCACAAGTGTAAGAAGGTGTTTGTGATTTTAGTGGAGGATTCACTTGAAGAGGACAAAAGCAGTGAGTTGGTGTTTGATGAGCTTCAAGAGGAAGAAGCGAGGACATTAGAGTTTCATTGAATGCTCTATTTCAATGTGCAAACTCGAGGAGATGTTGTGAAAATTGTGGCCAAATGGGAAAACAATATCTAACTATTCTCCGGGATTCGGGAAGTACTCATAGTTTTTCGGATTACAAAACAACAAAAGAAGTTGGGATGTGTTATAGAATGTACTACCCCACTATCTTGGTGACTATAGATATCCGATGGTAGTAAAATGGAGTGCAACTCTAGGTGTCCTAAGTTTGAGTGGCGGTGGGAGATCAACTTCAAGGTTGATTATGTTGCTCAATTAGGATATTGAATTTGGGGGGGTTGTGACATGGTGTTGGGAGTTGACTTGATGAGTCAACTTGGTCCCATTACTTTTGATTTTGGGACAAAGAGCATAAAGTGGTGTTGGGAAATTTATAGTTTTGATGAAAGTTCCAAAAACATGTAATAGGACCGGTCGGACTGGAAGAAAAGAGAAATTAGTCGACAACGATGTTTATATTATCGTCGCTATAGGAGACCGAAGTTGATAATGATTGTATAGAACAATCGATGAAATAGATAGGTCACATATACAGGGGGAAACTCAATATGTATAGGTCGACTCAAGACTCAAAGGAACGGTGATAAGGAGAATGATCAAAGAAGGCGTAAATGCTAGAAAAGAACAGAAAGATCGATCGATCGATCTAGTCGGATATCAAAGATCATTTGGATATTGAAGTCATAAAGCTCAAATTCCGAATAAAGGATACTTGAAGATCGGATGACTTCCAAAAGATCGGACATGAAGACCTACAGAGACGAAACCGCCAACAAAGGAGTCTGCTAGTTTCCAATCCTCAAAAGTCGGTGATTCATCTCAAAAAGACTTATCGGTAGACAAAGATACACCAAAAGCCAAACATGTATCTCGATCAGTCACTCACCGTAAATGGTAAAAACCGATGTTTCACCTAATCATACGTCTATGATCGAACAAGAAGAAGAATGTCAACCTTAGTTAAAAAGAACAAACACGAAAAAAGTTTTTGATGGCTCATTAACCAATAAGAACAAGACACGTATGATGATCTCTTAAAATCCGGATTTGATGCTACCTCCGAAAAGCATATAAAGAGACGAATTACTACAAAGTACAAATTCACGCTTAAGATTGGCCATGGAAGTTCTGAAGCTCGTCACATCAAGCCCAAGAAGTCTGCAAATATAGCAACTACTAAACATCGATAGTGGATGTTCAAGGCACAAATTCAAATTGCTAGAATCCAACGGCTCTTTGATTTCAAGGTCTATAAATATGGGATCACATTTTGAGTGAAACAACGGACTTCTTATCTTGAACAATCAAGAAGCTCAAGCTAATATCGATTTCCGCACAAGAACACGAACAAGAAGATTAATTTTTTATTAAGTGTTCATCCCATAAGTTCTTAGCATAGAAATCTTTTCATCTAGACATCTTAGATATTAAACATATGGATCTATTTGGACAAAGAAAAGATTTCATAGTTGGAACCAAAACAATCTATTCCAAGTTTAACAAGGTTCAAGATGAGAGCTCGACAAACGAAAGATAGATCATGCTAAAAAAGACAAATGAGATGGAATCATTGATCGGTAAAAATCGATCGGATAAAGGTACATAATTTCGAACTCTTTTATTACCGATTTTTGTCGATCTCCTTCTCCTCAAGCTGAACGGAGGAACGAGAATTTGATTCACCACATCAATACCGAAGACTAATGGTCGCATGCCATACGAAAGCATGCTCTCTCCTATTCTTCCATGTTTTTTTTGGGTCGATAAGTGTTTCATACACAACAATGGGAAATTCCCGATTGAAAACCTTTGAGAGAACGATGAGGGTAATTCGAAATTCCTTTTACAAAGCAAGGATTCGCGAACCGCAGGGAAGAAACACCCCATGTAGTCTTTGATGTGGAACAAGAGAAATCATCGAACAAGACCGATCAACAACACTGTAAAATGGATCGGAAAATGGATCAAATGATCAAAAGAATCTAAGGAAGACAACCGAGATTCAGCCATTCGATCCTAAGGGGTTTCCGGTGAGGTACTATCAACAACGAACCATCCTCCGGATTTTGGGAACAGGGAAGTTTCCACGTAGCAGACATCACACAAGATGACAAACCGGTATGAGAACCTTGTTCACAGTGGATCATCAAAACCAAGAAAAATAGTAATGAAATTTTATCGTAAGACGGATGATGTTCGAGTCCCGACGTCGATCGACGAAAGATCATAATCCAAAGGGAAATTGATCGAGTCTTCGATAAAGTTAAAACTAGACAATTGCGTGCCATGTATTGTAATATGAAGGAAGAGAAATTGATGAGTTATATTGATGAGGATTCTAAGCTAAATCGGGAGGAATCGGCGGTCGCCCATCCCGCCATATAAAGAGGTTAGTGGCACATGGAGATCCTCAGATGAGGAGAGATAGAAATAAAAGACTTGTTAAAAGGGGGTATTCACGAAGGAAAAGAGACCGCTTAAAGCCATTCGGGTTGTTTAAAGCATAGGCTTTATAATAATTGGACGTAAAAGAGTGCTTTCTTAAGCGGGTACTAGCAGAGGAAGTTCTTATCCGAACAACCTCCAGACTTTGAAAAGGTGCGGATGAGTTTGAAACATTCCTCGAGATTTCTCGAATATCTTGATTGGGTTCATGAGGTAAATGGTATTGCTTTAATAGAAAAAGTGGGATCACGAATGGAAAACATGATCTTGGAGATCTCCCAACAAAAGTCTATGTGAAGATTCAAAGAACCGATCTCGAGTTAAGAAATTTGATGGAGATGTCCATGATGGGTCGGATAATGAATTACTTTCCGGTTAGTCTTCAAGATCCATATGAGAAGATATTCATTAGATTTAAAGTTTAGCTAATGAATTGGCTAAGTTTGGGTTCAAAATTGTAAGGAAGCCAAAGACGAGATTCAAGTGGATTCGGATGATTAAGGATGGTCGCTAACAAAGCTACCATTGGATCTTTCATTACTAAAGACCACCGCCATTACAGCAAGATGCCATCATGAAGGATGCAAACAATGATAAGTCACCTAGAGCTAACCCGATTCTTGATAGTGGAGAAAGAAACCTTGGTTTATTTTACCCATCGACGATGATGCAGAGGCTTCATGACCAACGATTATGGAGGTAAAACAAGATTGATTGGAGGCACAAAACAATCTCGGGTTCTCAAAAGCGTTAAATTGATATCTATCAAGTGACACCCAACATTCCAACATCACACGCCACTATCGATCAACGAGGAGATCAAATCTTGTCTCAAAGATCTACCCGAAAAGAAGAAGTTGAGGAGGGATGATAGTGATCATTTTATAAGAGATCATTGCCATCAAATAAATAATATTCTAATCAAAGGAATTTAGAGAATTATTTCCAGAGAGGATTGGGGCAATCAAAGATCGATTTTTTAAAAAACCCCAAATCAGGTCTCGAGAAATTATGAGAACCGAATTTAAAGTTTATCGATTAAATGAAAAGACCTGTTGCTTATATACTTTGATGCCAAATAAATTTCAAGATTCACAAGTGGATAAACAACAAGGATTTTTTTCAACTAAAATGCTCACCGACAAGCTAGAATTGTTACATTACAAATAAGAGAAACTTGACAAACCGATTAAAACACTCTCATCCGCCATGGGAATCTCTCAAGATAACAAGGGTGATATTGAAGATTCAAAATCTAAGCCGCAAGCTAAAACAAACTCAAGGCATATATTCAAGTGGTAGATCTCAAGAAAGGCGATCGCTTTTCATTTTTAAATGGTGAGTTGATATATCAACTTTGGTTCTCGACCTCCCACCTCACTACTCTTTTGATCAAACCAAAAAGGGGAAGGACGAATGAGAAACCAACGATTGACATAACTTTGATGACTTTATAAGGACATCACAAACTCGTAAGTGTTTTTCCTAAGTTTCGAAAAAGATGTCCAAAAGAGAATGGGTTCCCTTTTTTGAAAACACCGTCCAATTTAAAAAGTCAAGAAGAAAGAAGGGCAGAAAAAAAAAAAAATGGCTGAGGCAAATCACGCCAAAGGAATAGAAGAAGAAGAAATTCGGATCGAGAGTGAAGAAAGGAATGGATTGGAAAATCCGTGCGAACCTAATTCGCCAAAGAAGAGTTGATGAGATCATCCCAAAAACTGCATTTAAAAGGATCTTTAAGAAATTTGAGGAATGGAATAAGATCGAGGAATGGCAATTACAATTCGGATGCCTTTGTTCTTAATCTTGTTCCACAAGAAGAATCTCTCGATGAAGAATTCCTCAATTTGGTTAGAAAATAAATACTAAATGGATTTTTTAAAAAGTATCCGGAAAATGAGGCGTTTAAGCTTATCAATGTAAAAATAACTCGCCAAGAGTATGATCATTGGAATACGAAGAAGGCGGATGGCTCATTTTGATTGGCATTTCAAAGATTCTATTTTGACATCCTGCATTTATATAGCGACATAATCGATCCTCGCCAGATCGATGATGTCAAATGGAAACTTTATCAGATTTTCAACGTACCTCAAGATCAAAGAGAGATGCGGAAGGATACAAGCCTGGAAGAGAGAAAAGAGTGAAGAATCGGAAAGACTACTCGAAGGATCATTTGTTTTTTATTTACAAACTTTTACGATGTAACATGTAATCAACATTTATTAATGAGAAAAGTTTATTTTTTACGATCCTAAGACAAAGTCTCATTGTCTTCGATTATATGCTCTTAATCGAGTATCCGAAAGAGAAAGATTCTATTTTTTTATCAATCAGTATTTGGTTTCTCAAAGTGTTTTGGTTTCATCAAAAAAGGGGAAATTGTTGGGAAATTTATAGTTTTGATGAAAGTTCCAAAACACATGTAATAGGACCAATCGGACACTGTTAATTATTCGATGTTTATATTACCGCTATAGGAGACCGATTGATAATGATTGTATAGAACAAACCGATGAAATAGATAGGTCACATATTGAGGGAAACTCAATATGTAGTCCAATCTGAAGACTCAAAGGAAAGTTTGATATCCGAAAGAGAAATTGATGAATGCTAGAAAAGAACGAGAAGATCGATCGATCCGATCTAGTCGAGATATCTCTTGGTTAGGAAAATAAAAACCCGGAATTTGAAGTCATAAAGCTCGAACTCGGGATACTTGAAGATCGGATGACTTCAAAGAAGATCGACGAAGACCTACACCTACATCGATATCAGAAACTTTATGCTAGTTGAAGCTAAGTCGATTTGATACCTAAGACTGAAGACTCTATCAGTAGATCGAAAAGATCGATGATCGTTTTATTAATGAGAAAAGTTCACCAGTGAAAAACTCGATGTTTCACCTAATCATACGTCTATGATCCGAACAAGAAGAATGTCAACCTTAGTTGGAAGAACAAACCGAAAAGTTCGCCCAACATTAACCAATAAGAACAAGACACGTATGATCGGAGCCAAAAAGTTTGGCAGATCGGGATTTGATGCTACCTCTCTATAACGCTACAAAGTACAAATTCACGCTTTTGGCCATGCCGTTCACGAAGCTTTCGTCACATCAAGCTGATCCGAACGTAAGGGATGAAGAGTTGATGAAGTCTACCAAATATAGCTGAAATTCAAATTGCTCTCCAACGGCTCTTTGATTTCAAGGTCTATAAATATGGGATCACACTTCAGAGTGAAACAACGGAAACTTATTTGAACAATCAAGAAGCTCAAGCTAATATCGATTTCCGCAACAAGAACACGAACAAGAAGATTAATTTTTTATTAAGTGTTCATCCCATAAGTTCTTAGCATAGAAATATTTTCATCTAAGATTTGTTAGTCGATCCGCGCTATATCTAAGAAAAGATTTCATAGTTGGAACCAAAACAATCTTACCCAAACCCCCAAGTTAGGTTAAGTTGTTTAGCAAGATTTCAGACTAGGGTTTCTAGTTCTGATCTCTGGGATCGGTTGAGTGTGAACTCCTTAAACATCTAGTTGGTGTACTGTGTTGGACTTACACATAAAACAAAGTCCGGTTGGTTAAGTAGGTGCCCCTTGTGATAGGGAAGAGTGGGCGTAGGGGTGGTTTGTCGAACCACTATAAATCTTTGTGCCTTTACCGCTTTTGTTTAACCGATTACACAATCACACACTACCTTTAAAGCGCATACATATTTCAAGTTGAGATCAGTTAGCACCAAGCTTCTGATCTGATCAAACTTAACACTTCAGTCAACTGATTAAAAGATTAACTTTGGAATCTGATTTATCAAAACCGGTTTTTCACACGCGGGTAAAACTTAAGCTTCCGCGACACATCGCTTAAAATCGATAGTTATCGAACCGTCCCGCCTTGAGCAATCAAGAAGTTGGTTATCACCCAAAACCGATTCACTCACACTCGATCAAAAGTTAATCGCCTCACACCGATTTTTGCACAAAAGTTTTTAAGTCTATTCACCCCCCTCTAGACTTTGGACGCCTCACAAACCCGTGATTCGGGACCTACAAGTGGAATTTCGAAGGATGGTAAAACTATATGTTTACAAAGACTTCTCGAGGAAAAGTTGCCTTTCGGTGTGATCGATTGGGAAGCGATTGAAGAAGATGGTCAAAAAGGCGGTGTGAGGATCAGCCTTCTTATCTTTGTATTAAGGCAGATTCCGAGATCACTAAATGCAAGGCTAATCTTTGAATTAGAACCCCTTCTTTGGCGAGAATATGGTGAGATATTTCAGATGCCTACTATACTACCTCCTCACATGGTGGGGACTAGATCACCCTATCCCAATTGAAAGAGGGAGTTAAACCTATTAAACAACAACCCTATAGGTATCCCTTTGCAGAGGCAGGAAATTGAGAAAATGGTGAGAGAGATGCTTAAGGAAGGGGTTATTCACCCTAACAATAGTCCATTTTCCTCTCCAATTGTTCTTTGGTGAAGAAGAAAGATGGGACATGGAGGTTTTGTGTTGACTAAGGTGAAATTGAATGCCATCACCATCAAGGATAGCTATCAATTCCTCTCATTGATGAACTTTTGGATGAAATTTGGGCGGTCTGCAAAGTTATTTTCAAATATAGACACGAGGGCAAAGGTTATCATCAGATTTGAATGTGTCCTGAAGATGTCCCTAAGACAACTTTTGCTACTATCTCTGGTCTTTATGAGTTTCTAGTGATGCCATTTGGGCTCACTAAGGCACCTGCAACTTTTCAAGCTTTAATGAACAAAGTGTTTTCTGCTTATCTCAGGGACTTTGTGCTTGTTTTCTTTGATGACATCCTGATTTATAGCAAGGATATGGCCACACACAAAGTGTTGGGATTATACTGGAAAGTATGCTTTTACTTTGTATAATCAGACTAACAGAATTTCGGACTTATTTACTGAAATAAATTGTTTATCACTGATGCTTTAAATATGATTAAATGTTACATATATTTCTTTGCATAATCGTTGTTCATTAAATAGTACGTGTTACATTGTAGTTAATTTAGTGATACCAAGATCACAGAAGATTAAATTAACAGTTCCTTGTAACTAAAAGTACACCATTCACGACCTAGATGGAAATGAACAATCCATCGTGAAAGGTTGTAGTGTAAGGCTCAGATTGGTTTGTCTTGACCAAGAGATTACACTAGTGCATGACTGATGCATTGAAGAGGACCTACAGGAGGATAAATTCTTCAAAACTGAACTAGGAAGAATTAGACCTCAGTGGTTAGTTGTTTCTTAATCTTTGTCCCTTAAATAGGATTGTGTGTGGTTAGTAACTATTGCTTTGACTTATTATGGGAAGAGAATCAGTGAGATTCAATACCCTATATCTTGGGTAATATTATTGATCACATGCGATTGCTAAGATTTAATACAGAGAATCGTGTGCAAGTACGCTTGTTCGATTTGCCCCCTTGGGAGGTTCATAAGGTTTATCATACCAAATCTTGCAAGTGGAACTAGTTTCCGGTATGGATAATAATGTTGAACCGTTCCTTTACCAAGGATAAAATATATTAATTAATAGAAAGCTATTTCAGTGGTTTGAATTAATTAATGGGCTAGATAATCTTAAACACGAGAAATAATAACCGGGAGCCATATTAACTGTAATATGGGTTAAGATGGATAGTGCAATATTAATTATGTAGTGGGATTAATTAATATTTATGGGCTTGAATAATATTGTGGCTCAATATTGATAATTCAAGGTCCATTGGAAGGTCCAATCTTAATTCTCCTAAAGGCCCCCCAAGTAGCCCAAGATAAAGTCCAATAACTGAAAAAGGTGTTTAAAAATAAAATAAATTTGTTGCCTATTTTTCCTTGTATTTTTTGAAATTTATGGATAAAAGGGGAGAAAGATTTTCTTTGAATTTTGTTATGGAATGAAGATATGTATTCTTGGAATACAAGATTATCTCATTAAATTCAAAAAATCTCCCACTTGGTTATTCATATAGGTGTTTCGAAAATTTTGAAATATAAAAGGCAAGAAAGATTTTCTTGATTTTCTTGAAAAGATATTATGGAAGATATATATTTCTTGAAATACAATAATATCTCATAAATTCAAGAAGATCCAAATCTTGGAATCTTGGACCCTAATATTTCGAAAATTCCATAATGTGATGAGGTGGGATTTTTGTGGAATATTTTAATTATGGGAAAAAGAATATAGGAGATATATTCAAGATTTCTTGGAGATCAAGAAAAGTTTTTCCCACATTGTTTTTTCCCCTAAAAATTCGACCACCACTCATCTATAAATAGGGGATGATTCTTTCATTCCCAAGTGCAATTCCATGTGCTGGAAAAATTAGCAAATCCACGAAAGTGGTGCAACAAAGTTTATTTTTCCTTTTGTTAATTGTTCGCGAGTATCCTTCCACCGGATTGTCGAGCAAGGACTAGGGAATACTTGGGAAGGACTTTTGGTGTGTTTTCACATACAAGACCATTGCCATTCCAAGAGGTAAGTTCACGTAAACTCGTAGTATTTCCGCATGCGTAGGTTTTACGTGAATTGTTTATATGCATGATTTGTTGTTGAAATTATTATTTGAATTAATTTGGGTTAATTCATGCTAGTAATAATTGTTAGAATTAAATTTGTATTTAAATATTCATCCCGAATAGATCCGGGCAATTCGTTCCCCAACACAAAGATCATCTCAGAAAAGTTTTTGAGATTATGGCTAGTAATCAACTACTGGCTAAGGCTTCTAAGTGTGAGTTTGTATTCTCTCAAGTAGAATACTTGGGACACATTATCTCAAACAATGGTGTCCAAGCTGATCCAAGAAAACTAAATGTGATGAAGGATTGACCTGTTCCAAACTCAGTAAAATCACTACGAGGCTTCCTAGGATTGACTGGTTACTATAGGAAGTTCATAAGGGCTTATGGCATCATTGCCAAGCCTTTGACTTCCTTAACCAAGAAGGGTCAATTTATTTGGACAGAAGAGGCTCAACAAGCATTTCTCACATTGAAAAATGTTATGGTTAACTCTCCTATAATCGAGGCTACGATTTGACAAGCCATTCATTGTTGAAACCGATGCTAGCTATGGAGGATTAGGAGCGATTCTTATTCAGAAAATCAACCTTTGGCTTTCTTAAGTAAAAAGCTCGGGAGTTAAGAATTTGGGTCAATGGGTTTATGAGAAGGAGTTTCGGCTATCATTCTTGCGAAAGAGACAAATGGAGAAGTTATTTACTCCATTCCACTTTCACTATAATGACAAACCACGAGTTTAAAGTATCTTCTTGAGCGAAGAAAAATTTCTACACCACTACAACACAAATATCATACCAAGCCTCTTTGGGTTTTGATTATGTCATTAAAGTACAGACAGGGAAAGGAGAATGTAGTGGTTGATGCTTTATCAAGAAGAGAGCTTTGTGGAGGGTGAGAGCTATGCAATCACCTCTCTCAAACCCTTGGGTAGAGGAATTGCAAGATAGCTATGTGGGAGATCGGATGGTTTCACAAGTAATTCTTGAGAAACTCACTTGTCCCTATAATCTGTCTTTGTGGGACTATCACTTAGAATTTGGTGAAATTTAAAGGTAGGCTCTATGTGGGACTCTTTGAGGGGTTAAGGCGTAAGATAGTGAATTATATGCATGCTTCTTCCGTTGGTTGATACTCGAGGATTGAGGTTACTCTGCACGGGGGTTATGGGAGTTTTACGGTGGCCCTTTGTTAAAGGCAGATGTGCATAAGTTTGTTCTTTGAATGCCATGTGTGTCCTTTCGGCAAGCATGAGTTGTTGAAGTCCCCAGGTTACTTCAACCTCTCCTATACCGAGAGGGCCCGGACCGATATTTCTATGGATTTCATAGAGCAACTTCCAAAATCTAAGGGCTTTGACACTATATGGGTCATAGTGGGATGATTTACCAAGTATAGTCACTTCATTGGCGACACATCCTTATAATGCTTCTACTCTAGCTACAATCTTTCGGATTCCATCTATAAGCTCCATGGTTTGCCAAAGAACCATTGTATCGATAGAGACAAGATTTTTACAAGCCATTTTCGAAGCAGGTTGTTCCATTTCTTTGGGTGTATATAGCGACTTCTCGATCTTGATACCACCCTCAAACCGACGGGGCGATCGAGAGAGTGAATCAATGCTTGGAACACTATTTGAGAAGTATGTGTGGACGAGAATCCTAAAGGGTGGGCTCATTGGCTTCCATTAAATTTGAGTTTTGGTATAACACTAATCACCATACATCCCTTAAGATGTCACCATTTGAGGCTCTATATGGCTACAAGCCACACCTATTGAATATGGGACCTTATCTACAAAGCTTCGATTCAGGTGTTGATGATCTTATTCAAGATAAACAACAAGCAATACATAAATTAAAGCGGTACTATACCAAGCCCGAGAGCGCATGCTTACTAGTGCAAAAATAGAAACCGAAGCGGAGAGGGAATTTGGTGGGGGTGGGTATACCGAAATTGAGGCCTTATAGACGATTGTCTATCCATCGTGACCACATTTGGAAGCTTAGCCCCAAGTTTCTTTGGGCCTTTTCAGATTGTCCGTCGAGTGGGGAAGGTTGCTTACACTTTGGCTCTTCCTCCAACAAACTAAGATTCATCCCACTTTCCACGTTTCGTTGCTTAAACGCCATGGCGTGGGTCAATCGGTCTGTGAATCTTGAAGTTCTTTTTAATTCGATGAGGATGGTAAAGTCATCCTGACACCAACTCGCATCCTGGCCAGAAGAATGGTGAAGCGGGGTAACGCTGCGGCTACGGAATTGCTTATTCAGTGGCCCCATTTGCCGGATTCGGAGGCAACATGGGAGACTATGAGTTTGTGCGCCGGAAATATCCTCAATTGCAAGCTTGAGGACAAGCTTCAGAAGGAGGGGGCAATGTTACCGTTAGGCGGGTACTGCGAGGTAGGAGTCGGTCACGTGTTCAGAGTGTGCGTCCTTAATTGCTGGAGTTGGGCCGCACAACCTGTTGGGCTTTATTTTTCTTTTGGGCCCAATTAGACTTGGGCCCATTTCATTGTAAGTCTTGGACTGGGGTATTATAAATACCCTTGAACCCGTCTTGTAGTGTCAGATTTGGATGAAATAAAACTCTGATTTTCTTTGGCTTCTCTCTCCCTCTCTAACGGCCGTAACCGTTTTCTTCGAACAACACAAACACCATGCACGGTGTTTCAACAACACAAACAATTCTGATTCTTGAAGCCAATTAAAATAACTAAACCTCAAAAAGGCAGTTTCAATAGAATCAGAAGATAGATTCATTTGTCAGGACAAGAAAAAGACTGCCCTGCCCTCTTTTACAGAAAATGCCTTACTACAGGAAAAATCTAAAACAAAATGGAGTACTAAAAGTAAGAAGAAAGAGGAAAAACAAAGCAAATGCTTAGCTGGAAAATCCAGCTATGATGCACCAATTTGAAAGCCGCCCAACTCTTCTAACATTCAATCTTTACCCAAAATTAGCAATAAAATATACTCCACTTACTTTTTTAACTGCAATGCTACTAGTCTACTACACAAAACAATACTACCTCCCTCCCACGTAACGTACATTTGTATAGTTATTATTTGGTTTGAGTTGTAATGAGCGAGATTTTTATTAATATTTAAAATAATAAAATAATTTTAAAAAGATGATATAATAGGAGAGGGGTATCATATTCCTATCTTAAAAGTCACTTTATTATTTTATTTATTAATAAATAATAATCTCGCTAAAACACGAGTAAAAAGGTAAATGTGCAAATATCTGTGGGACGGAGGGAGTAATAATTTAACAGTATTCATATATTCTTGGTGATCTTTTGAGATTTATTTTTGTTCCTTTCTTTGACAACCAATATAAATTATATATTCCTTTGTAAAGCCAAAGGAATCTAATTTTATAAATCCCTTTTTCAATCAATCTCTTGACTAATTACATATATTGTTTTTCCTTTTTCCTTTTTTATGTGTCTGAGATCACATAGAAAAGTCCACACACATCATAAGCAATATAGTAATGAGCCTTGATGTGACTATAGTTTTTTTTGAAGCAATGTGACTATATTTTTAAGAAAGAGTAATTCGCATCAACTTCATAAATTATTTATACATATAAAGCACCACCTTTTGCTAATATTATAATATTCCAATGTTTTCTAGTTCAACTTTTTGCAAATTTGAATAACTAACTTGAAAAAAGATTAAATCTTGAACATGTAATACCATCTTAATAAGGCTGTAATAAGTCATGTATTTGCTTAGCAATGAGGGTTGTCATTCTAAAGCACGTTTACTATATTTTTTTATTTCTCAAATATTTCTTTCTTCTATGAAAGTCATTAAGCTCCTCTTTTCCACAAGGCAAAACAAAAACACTCACATCAAAATTGGGATTTCTCACCCAATAAAAAAAAGACACACAATGGAGAGGTGGTAGGGGTTGATTTGAAATGTCGGGCACGGTTGTCTTTTTTAGTGGGATTATTTCACTTCAAATTGATCAACTTATTCATTTAAGCAACAACTAAGACTGTTAAGTGAAAATAACTAATACCATTTAAAAATACACTTAAGTTACATTATACACCTGATGCATATGAGACTTTGAAATTGCTTTTTCTCTTATCTTTCATCATATACCTACTTTACACTCCAACCTTATCACCATACACTAATAATCATGCCTAATTTTTCTCTATCCAAAATCAGACCATATCAAACAATTTAATCAAAAGGTGGCATCCCATCTTGTCCAAAGAGCTTAAGCTGTGAATACAAAACATTCAAGATGCTGTAAATCTTTTGTGATGCTGGATGATGATCATCACAAGCAGCAAACTGATGCATCGTCTTTTCGACTTCAATCCAGCTCGACCCAGGCAAAGCCTTCTCCACTCCACACTCCCTCATCGTCCCCCTAATCCTCGCCACTTCATTCCATCTATTCGCTTCAGCGTACATGTTGATTATAAGCGTGTAGTACCCGCTATTATTTGGTTCCAAAATCATTAATCTCTCCACGGCCATTTCAGCAATCTCCAAGTTCTTGTGAAGCTTACAACCACTCAATAAAGCGCCCCAAATAACGGAATTTGGTTCCATTTTCATGCTTCTTGTCAATGCTAGTGCTTCTTCAAGTAACCCAGCTCTTGATAAGAGGTCAACCATGCAACCATAATGTTCGATTTCAGGAAGAATTGAATATTTTGTAGTCATTTCAAGGAATCTCCGTTTACCTTCTTCGACCAACCCGGCATGAGTGCAAGCTACAAGAGCACTGAGAAAGACTACATGATTTGGTTCAATCTTCTCCTTCTCCATTTTGTCGAACATAGCTAATGCTTCGTTCGGATATCCATGATAAGCAAGCCCATCAATCACAGAACTCCAACAGAAAATGTTTTTCTCCTGCAATTTGAAGAACACCACTAGTGCTCTCTCCAAAAGCCCGCACTTGGAGTACATGTCAATCAATGCTGATCCTATATAAACGTCGATATTAGGCCTGGTTTGTGTAACATACCAATGCATCTCCTTCCCTTTGTCCAGAGCTCCAAGATGTGCACAGGCAGATATCACAGTTGCCATAGTCGTGTCATCAGGTGTGATTCCGGTACTCTTCATTTCATCAAAAAGCTGTAAAGCTTTTCCATATAGCTTGTTTTTACAGTAGCAATTGATCATGATCGTCCAAGAAATCACATCCCCTTTGAGCATTCTACCAAACAGCGCCTCGGCAGCCTCCACATCCCCTGCCTCCACATACCCATGAATCATGGTATTCCACGCAACAGTATTCTTCTTTTCAGGCATTTTATCGAATACCTTCCTTGCGTTGTACAAGTCTCCAACTCGGGCATGGGCGGACACCATCGTAGACCAGGCAAAACCATCCCTTTCAGGCATTTCATCGAAAACCTTCCTCGACTCAACAACCCTGCTCAAACTTGAATAAAAATCAACCAACGCAGTTTGAACATGAATGTGTGATCCCAGCCCATTCCTCAAAACCTGAGCATGAACGCATTCACCAAATCCGACAACGGAAAGAACCCTAGAGCTCTTAATTACCGGTGGAAGCGTATAACTACTAGGGCGGATGCCATTCCTCAACATAACAACATAATGTCTCAATCCTTCAAGGGGGCGAAAGCAATTTACAAAGGCTCCGATTATAGCATTATATACGAATACATTGGGATTATCCATATGTGTGAAGGCGAGGATTGCTGAATTTATACTGCCAATGTTGGAACAAGCAGTGATGTATTGATTCATCAAGAAGCAATCTTGAGCTGTGTTGTTCTTGAGCAATAAGGCGTACCATGATTCCACTTGCTTCAGAGTCCAGCATCTTTTCAACTGCTCGGCTACATAATTGACCTCCAATCTTGTATTCCATTGCATCAGAGACTTTGTTGAAGTTGGCCAAGAATTCCTAGAGTTGTCAAATAAAAACAACACACATCAATTTATCTGTTCACCATGTAAAATGACTTTCTTGTTCTCCTCCGTGACGACACCCTATTTTAGACGCAGTTGTTTTGCAGATCCATTTAAAAATATGGATCCTAACCGTCAGCCTGATATCAATATTGATTCCCCAATTTTGAGTGATACAGATGGGCAGCCTGATGTAAAGATAAAAGTTTTAGCCTCAAATGTTCCCGATAATATCCAATATCTCGTGCGTGCGATATGGATACTGAGGTAAAAAGTATTTTTCTCGAGTATCGTGAAAATATCACGATATCTCGCAATATTGTAAAAATGTGATTTTTTTTTCATCACAATTTTTTGGAAACTCGGTAGATGCATTCTCTGCAACCAAATACATCACAAATACCTAAATTAAGATTAAATCTTAGTTTGTTCTTAGTTCTTACACTATGAAATTAGTAGCAGCAGCAATTTTGGTATGAAAGGCCCAATCGAAGAAAATCAAAAAAGAGAAAAATAATCATAAGTTTCTTCAACAATTTGATCCAAGTTCTCAAAGCAGTCCATGATTCTACAACCCCATCCCCAGAATGAAAGGTAAACATTAAAACTTAAAAGAACATGAAATTAAAAGCTAGTTTCATATTAAAAAAATTAACAGGTTGAGGCTGTTATTAAAAAATCGAACATAATATTCACAAATACATTAAACTTACCTGAATCAGTGCTTGCGATGCGGTTCCGCTGCAGAAGATTTCAAGCTTGAGTAAGCCTCCAGAATCTGAAATGCACGGTCAAATAAGTGAATATAGTTAATTATTAAGCAGAAAATGAAAAGAAATGCATGCAGATATATCGGGCATAAGGTTTTGATCTCTTCAGTAAATATATAAAAGGAAATGTTAATACAATCCCTGCAAACCAAAAGAAAAAAAGATCAAAACCTCTCATCGAAAATAAAGAATTGCTTTTGGTTTTCTTAAATTGACTTTGGATGAGAAATTTTTAATTCATTCTTAGCCATCAAAATCTCTATGGCAGAAGTATATGAAGAGCCTAAAAGATAATACGCTTATCACAATTTACATAATCACAGCATTAATAAATTGGTAAGAAAATTGAATAACTACATGTGTTTGAAAATTTTAAAATACATGCCTGTAATACTTATTTCGATTCCTCAATGAAGTAGAAACTCTCAACGATTCCAGAATAGGTATTCTGTAAATCAAGAAAATTAATACTTTTTATTCTCTTTGAATAACAAAGATTCAAGATACTGACCATATTCAGAAAGAAGACAATGATATTAATACTACATAGCACAGAGGTACCCAAAGTGTAGTTATTACACATCCATACACAATAAGATGGATTAAGAAAAGAAAAAAAAAATTAAGTGAATTAGGGAATAACATATTATTAATTGGAATTTACATATGCTTTCAAGCAATCAACTCAAAGCAAAGGAAAATATGCCAAAATCCACATAGAGACAGAGAAAGAAAACGGCAAGATTGAATGACATCGAACAACCGTGATTGAAAAAGCATCAAAAGATGATATCAAACTGAATTCAGGGCCCGCTTGGTTGGGGGTAATGGGACTCACTTCTATTAATGTTGCTTGACCGTGATTGAAAAAGCATCAAAAGATGATATCAAACTGAATTCAGGGTCCGCTTGGTTGGGGGTAATGAGACTCACTTCTATTAATGTTGCTTGATAGTTTTGATAGACAAGTAATGAAAATAGAAGTAATCAATTGATTACCTCACCCACTCAACTCACCTCACATGATACCCATTGTTGATATTCTAACCAAGCAATAACAATGCAATCAATAATCCTTAATGATTGACCCTCAATGATACTCATTACCATTACCATTCCCTAGTCATAACAAGCAGACCCTCAGATAACAATATATAGTTTCTTAGTATGGGGTTAATGCCTTGTAGCCTGAGTCAAACTGATCTTCTCTCACTTTTAATAAGTCAGAAGAATCTGTATATCTAGTTTCACCACCATCTTCCTATACTCTACATTCACACAAAGAGGTAAATCGGATTTTCTTTTGTATAATTTTGGCTCTTCATATACCAAGAAGTTTAAAATTATATATACCTTCCCAAAGTGAACAATATATAATTTCTTACAATGCACAAAATCATCAGAAACTCAGAATAATTATTAAGAACAAAGCAAGTAAAAAGATTAGAAAGACAAAGAGAGACGATACCTATTAGCACAAAAGTGAAGAAACATGATTTTATTGTGCAGTGTTGAGTCGACGATAAGCGAAGCATAGAGTTTGGGAATAAATTTGAGGCGGTTAGAATTTATGTAGAGAAAGCCGGCGGTGGCGGCGGCGGCAGCGGCGGCAGCGGCAGCGGCGGCAGTTTGCAATACAGGCGGAGGCAGCGACAGCCGACAGGAGAGACTTGGGGTTCGGATCCACTGCTGGGGTATTACCCCCATGATGGGCATTTAAACGACGGCGTTCCTTGTCTGGGGGATTTACAGAAATGGTAAACCTGATTAAGTTTAAAATAAAACTAGTATTGCAAAATATTAATATAAAATGATTAATATAAAATTTTATATTGACATTTTGTTATACTATCTTTATTTATAATAATGTGAGTTTTAAAGTAAAATTTTGATATTTTAAAATTATATTTAGTTTTATTCATAACAATATTGATCTGTAAAAGAAACTTTTTTACAAAGAAAAATAAATACTCACTTTATGGTATTTTTTGGGTCAATTGCAAAAAATATCACCACCTTTAAGGTTCTTATTCTTTGTAATTCGAAAAATCACACTTTTATGTTATTCCAAGTATTTGTTAATTTTTTTTACAATAATGAAGTGAGTTGGTTTAGAAGTTGACAGAAATGTCCACGTAGGATGTCAAGGCTATTGAATAAAATAATTTTCTTAATATAATTTTTTTTATAAGAAAATTAATATCTAAAAAAATATTTTTAAATATTAAAAAAATTTGGAGTTGTGATCCGGTGAGTGATTTAGCGTTCTTTTTTAAAGTTTTTTGGAGAAATGATAAGAACATAGTGTAGGTCGACGGGTTTTGTACAGTCAGAGGAGGGTGAATAGACTTACGAAAACTTTGTCTGAAATCAGTGTGAGGCGATTAACTTTGATCAGTGTGTGAGTGAATCGGTTTGGTGATAACCAACTTCTTGTCCTTTGAAAAGCCGAATCGATTCAGTAACTATCGGTTTAAGCGATGTGTCGCGGAAGCTTAAGTTTTACCCGTGTGAAAAACCGGTTTTGATAAATCGATTCAAAGTTAATCTTTTAATCGGTTGGTGAAGTGTCAAGTTTGATCGGATCGAAGCTTGGTGCTAAGCGATCTCAACTTGGAATATGTATCTTGACTTTAAAGGTTGTGTGCGATTGTATGTCAGTTAATCAAAGCGGTAAAAGCACTCAAGATTTATAGTGGTTGGACAAACCGGTCCTACGTCCACTCTTCCCTATCACAAGGGGCACCTACTTAACCAAGCTGGACTTTGTTTTATGTGTAAGTCCACCACAAGACACCAACTAGATGTTTTAAGGAGTTCACACTCAACCGATCCGAGAGATCGTAACTAGAGACCCTATGCGAAATCTTTGCTAAACAACTTAACCTAACTGGGGGGTTTGGGTAAGATTGTTTTTAGTTCAACTATGAAATCTTTTTTCTTGCGTATAAGCAACCTAACAACTAGATGAAAAGATTTCTATGCTAAGAACTTATGGGATGAACACTTAATAAAAATTAATCTTCTTGTTCGTGTTCTTGTGCGGAAATCTGATATTAGCTTGAGCTTCTTGATTGTTCGGCGTTTAGTTGTTTCACTCTCGAAGTGTGATCCCATATTTATAGACCTTGAAATCAAAGAGCCGTTGGAGAGCAATTTGAATTTCAAATTTATATTAGGTAGGTTTGCGAGCTTGATGTGGCGAGCTTGAGGGCGGCATGGCCAAAAGCGTGAATTTATATTTTGTAGCCGTTACAGAGAGGTAGCATCAAATCCCGCAATTGCCGGCTCCGATCATACGTGTCTTGTTCTTATTGGATAGCAGACTCACTTTTCAGTGTTGTTCTTCCAACTAAGCTTGACATTCTTCTTGTTCGGATCATCGGCGTATGATTAGGTGAAGACATCGATTTCACGGGGTGGTGACTGATCGATCTGGCCCGATCGATCTACGATAAGTCTTGGTGCGGTTGACTTAGCTTCAACTAGCGGATTTCGGTGATGTAGGTCTTACCGTGCGATCTTGAGTATTGAGTTTGATCTTTATGACTTTTATTTGAGATATCGACCGGATCGAAACGATCGATCTTTATTCTTGTCTTGCATTACGGCTGTCGGGATATCGGCTATCCTTTTTAGTCTTGGATCGACCTATACATATTGAGTTTCCCCCTCAATATGTGACCTATCTATTTCATCGGTTGTTCTATACAATCATTATCAATTTGGTCTCCTATAGCGGGTAATATAAACATCAATCGACCTAACAGTCATTTGGTCTATTACATGTGTTTTTGGAACTTTCATCAAAACTATAAATTTCCCAACAATTTTCCCTTTTTGATGAAACCAAAACACTTTGAGAAACCAAATCTGATTGATAAAAAATAGAACAGTTAAGAGCATATAATCAGAAGACAATGAGACTTTGTCTTAGGATCAGAAAATAAACTTTTCTCATTAAAAATGTTGATTACATGTTACATCAGAAAAGTTTGAAAAAAAAACAGCTGATCCTGAGTAGTCTTCTGATTCTTCACTCTTTAGGCTTGTATCCTTCTGGTATCTCTCTTTGATCTTGAGGTACGTTGAAAATCTGATAAAGTTTCCATTTGACATCATCGATCTCACGAGGATCGGTTATGTCGCGTTCTCGCGGGATGTCAAAATAGAATCTTTGAAATGCCAGTCTGTCAAATGAGCCATCTGCCTTCTTCGAGTACTCCAGCAGATCATACTCTTGGCGAGTTATTTTTACATTGATAAGTTTGGCCTCATTTTCCAGATACTTCAGAAAATCCGGGTATTTATTTTCTAACCAGTTGAGGAATTCTTCATCAGGAGATTCTTCTTGTGGAACAAGATTAAGAACAAAGGCATCCAGAAGCCATTCACTCCTGATCTTATTCCATTCCTCAAATTTCTTAGCATGCGCAGCAGTTTTTGGGATGATCTCATCAACTCTTGCTGGCAGCTTAGGTTCTGGTACGGATTTTCCAGCCCTTCCTTTCTTCGCTCTCGATCTGAATTTCTTCTTCAGATTTTCTGCCTCTGCCATTTTTTCTGCCCTTCTTTCTTCTTGGCTTTTTCGGGCTTCTTCAGCTACCTGCTCTTTGGACATCTTTTCAGCAGTCCGAGTTTGTGATGTCCCTGCACCTGTTATGTCAGTTGGTTTCTCATTCTGTCCTTCCCCCTTTTTGGTTTGATCAAAAAGAGTAGTGAGGTGGGAGGTCAGAGAACCAAAGTTGACTGCGATCGCCCTGTTGAGATCTGCAATGATATGCCTTGAGTTTGAGCGAGTTAGATTTTGAATCTTCGATATCGGCTCGATCTTGGCAGATTCCATGGCGATGAGAAGTGTTTTAATCGGTTTGTCATGTTTCTCTTCTGTCGATTCTAGCTTGTCGATGAGCATCGAAAAAAAACTTGTTGTTGATCCTTTGAGTCGATTTGGCATCAACGGTCTTTATCGATTCGATTGGCCTTGATGGACCTGATTTGGGAGAAGCGATCTTTGATTGCCCCAATCGGGAAATAGCCAATTCCTTTGATCTGTTATTTCTTTGATGGCATCTGGCTTTGATCATTATCGGTCCCTCAACTTCTTCTTTCGGGGAGATCTTTGAGACAAGATTTGATCTCTCGAAGTTGATCGATAGTGGCGTGTGATGTTGGAATGTTGGGTGTCACTTGATCGATTGATTGTTTGTGCCTCCGGTGGTTGGTCATGAAGCTGCGGCACCAGCTCCACTATCATCGGCGACTCACGCATCCTTCATGATGGCATCTGCTTGGGGAGCTTTGTCGGCGATCTCGATTAAATCTGTTAAAGCAACCCTAGCTTCACGTGGATCGAGCTTTGTGGATTTAGCGATTATCGGCTCATTTGGTGATCCCACTTTAGCGAGATATCCTCATGTCGAAATCGAAGTCTGCAAACTCATCCGCACCGCCCCATCTGTTCAATAATTATTATAAAGTCGAGAAGCTTTTTAATCGAAGATCTCTCGGTGAGGATCTCCATAACTTCCTCTCTTATGGCGAGGATGGGCGACCCGATTACGGATATAACTCATCAATTTCTCTTTTCGATTCGCATTACGATCAATTTCCCGATTATGATCTTTGTTGATCTGGACTCGGGAATTATCGTCGGTCGAGTTTGATGAGATGTGGAAGGTTACTGGTTTGTGCTTGAGTAGGCGGAAGTTGGTGATCGGTTCGACTGCGAGAGGTTCTGCTTTGGGAAGCAGTGCTTACGGTTCCACATCGAGTGCTTTACAGTTCGCATGAACCGATCTGATTTCGGAGTTCGCGGGCAGGTGGAAGAATAGGAGAGACATGCTCGTGACCATTAAATGCGAGTGGTGAATCATTTCGAGCTTGAGGAGAAGGAGATCGATCGTCTTGTGCTTCTTCCTCGAGAATGATCTGGCGAGCTCTCGGCTTGAGAAGCTTTGCCGTCGATTTTTCACTGATTTTTGTGTTGCAACAGATTGATCTGGCGCTCTTTCTTCATCGACTCATCTTCAAGCATCGAGTCATGGAGGCTTGCCGCCTTCTTGACCTCTTCTCACGGGCCTTCACCGATTTTTTTTCTTCTTACGGGGGCATCTGGTGTAGGCGAAGTTGCTTCCTTGCTTTTTCCTTTCTTTGACTTTGGGGGGTTGGCATATCATCGTCTGGTGGCCCAAAGATGCATTTGAAGTGGGTTGTGAGAAAGGCCTTATAGGACTTGAGTCCAATCTGTTCCCATTGACATTAGGCGGTTTATCTTTGAATAAGCGCAACCTTGTTGAATTCTTGATCTTTTTCTTGAATATACTGCCTCAGTTCATTTTCTCCAAATTTCTCATGTTCTTGGAGCGAGAATGGCCTTGAGGAACCCGTGCGATTGATGTTCTTGGCTTCATCAATTATTGCGACCATCTTTGTACATTTTGGCGGATGTAAGAGCATGCGGGCTGAATGCAATACCCATAATTGTTTTTGACAATATGTCAAACAACAATCGGTATTTCCTCTTGAGCATTGGCGACAAAACGGCGTATGATGTTTGTCGGCCTCTCGAAAAAACTCTTTTCGATCGGCTCATCTTCGTTCTCCTGTAATGAAGCGGGCGAGATCCGTCCTTTTGGTAAATTTGAGCAGGCCGGGTTATATCATCATTCGTTAGTCGATTTCTTCTCCGTTATTTATCGAGAAAGCAATTCATTTCCCGGAACGTCCGTATCCACTCTTAAATTCCTTAGGAATTCTAGTGCTTCATCTTTGCATCCTTTGGATTGCGGTGGCGTATAAAATTTCTCAAGGCACGCTTTTTCGCGAGAAATTTGCTCGACCTCCATGGATTCCGGATCTGAGTGATATTGAACTATGCGAACTTATCATCCACAATCTTTGTTGCGGTTCGCATAATTGCACATTATCTTTCCCATTCAAGTGGGTGGCCATCTACAAAAGGATGGACCCGATTAAAGTTGTGCATATATATATAAGAACATCACATATGCGGAAACCAAGAAACAATAAAGCATAACACGGGATAAAAACATTTAAGATCAATGTATTTAAAAAAATACATCAAATAAACATAAATTACGGATTACATTTTTTTCGGAAAGATGATTTTGAAACTTAGGAAAAACACTTTGAATCGAGAGAAATGTCTGGAGTTTTCGGAGAATAAATCGCAAGTTTGTGAAATGGAAAACTCGGTATGGTTTTTTTGATGAACTTTATAAAGACGAGGAGGGAAAAAAGAAGACAAGATTTGGAAGATCAACCGTTTGAAAAGATTAAACGCTCAGATTAAGCGGTTTTGATCGTAGGGTCGGGGGAAAAGCACGCGTCTGAAAAACCTTTTGGATTTAAAAGCACATTTAGTAGCGGTTAATACATGTTCCTCACGTCCGCATTAAATGATTTGCGGGGAATACGTCACAAGGATAATGGGTGCGATAAAGACAAATAATATCGAGATAAGATCCGATAAATAAGCAAAGAACAAGAGAAAAGAAAAGGCGTATCTGGTTGATTGATATTGTGTCGGTCAATACCACTTGTCCATGTTGATTTCACTTGTTGATCTTAGTAATACGCCTAAGCCTTAAAATTTCCCAACCTGATCCTTTTAAGCGATCTTCTTCACTTGCATCGATTTGTTGAAGTTTCAAGCTCAATGATCTTCCTTGAATCGTCGATTTCCTTCCGATCCTTCTTGATCGGTTGAAGTTCCCCTTCAAGTGATATTTCTATTTTCCCATAGGTGATGTATCGATTTGTTGGAGTTTCAAGCTCGGTGATCTCCCTCATCGATCGACCGTATGTAATCAGATTTTAGTTGACCTAATCGATTCTTCTCGGATCAAGCCAATTCTTGGGATAAGTGTTCCGCCAAAACTTAGTCTAGAATAGTAGCTTCTATTCCTAAGTTGGCACGATTTGACATCGTAATTATCGTGCGAATCTTTTCGATATGTCAATCCGTAGTAAATTTATCTAATTATCGGTCGCGTGATTCCTACATTTGTCCTTTTAGTCTTGATTTCTCTAAAAGGTTTTGAGAACTTCGAATTTGCATTTGCACCCTTGCTTGGTCTCTATAAATTGGACCAATTGTTTTACACAACATAACCCAATCACCATACTTATCTTCTTTGTAGAATCATGTATCTGGTGAACCCTTATTTAGGTTAAACTTAGTCAAACACTTTTACCCCTTTTTCAATGATTTGACTTTTCAAATCATCCCCTGTGTGTCCCTTATCCTTTGTCTTCGTCGTCATCAAAGATTTCACATACAATCGTTGCCAAGCTTCTCTACCACCGAGGCGGCGGTTACGCTATCATAGCCCGAGAAGACACTTCTCCTAACCGTATGCACCTTTGTGTCTATCGAGATAGCGTAACCCGCATCAACGGACTCGACTCGAAAATGAACATGAGTTTGATGTGCGGTGCGCATCGACAACGGTGATGCCCGTATATCAACTCACCATTTAACAGCTGGAGAGCCCACTGACTCTTTCTTAGGGCTCCTGGCTTAAAAATCCTATCAACGCCGCTCTCGCTCCACTGGTTTTAGCTTCAGCGATCGGCTTAGGATTATTTTAAAGCCTCTCTCACCCCTTGTTAAGTGGGGAAAATGAGAGCATCAGATTTAAAATCTCTCTCTCTCCACTTCTTCAAGGGTTAGGATGAGGGTTTAGTGTTAAGGTTTTCGGGTTTAGGGTTTAGGGTTTATGTACTGACCTCCGGGTCCTCTTGTACTTGTATCTTGTAATGTAACCTGACCTTGGTCTTTATCAATGAAAATTACATTATTTCATTGTTGTGTAAAATTCTGTATCCTTATGCGATTTTAAGCTTTAATCTTGTGAATACCACTTGTGAATCTTGTTGAATTTCAACTTAATCAACTTACAAAGTATAACTGAACAGATTTAATCAGATAATCCTTTAAACGATCAGTTCATTTAATCGATAAACTTTAAATCGTCGATTACCTTCTCATATCGGTTCCTTGGTCGATCTTACGATCGATTGAGATACCAAATTCAAGCGATTTCACTTGAATCGATTAGTTTCTTAACAAATTTGGTTACGGAGATCATTCCATCAAACATTTTAGGTGCATTTTCTCCAAGATCCGAAGCCCTAGCTCATTGCATAATTCTCTGAATCGATCTCGACTAGTGGCTTGGTTAGAATATCGACTTTTACGTATATCGGTATGAATCTTTTCCATTCGATATTCTTCTTTTCAACATGATCTCTTATAAAATGGTGCCGACATCCACATGCTTGCATCTTGTATGTAGAAACGAGGATTACGAGTGATTGCAATAAGCACTATTATCGTCGAGAAAATAGGTACATTCTTAGTTTCAATGTTATAATCCCTCATTTCCGACTAAGCGAGCGATTTGGGAACAACGACTTCTGCTGACCATATATTACGCTTCAAAGTAGTAGATGTTGCAACCGATGTGCGCTTTTTGAAAACCACGAGATCGGTTTACTTCCTAAGAACCGACAAGTTCACGAGGTGGATTTTTTACGTCAATCTTGCAACCTCCATAATCGTAATCGAGAATACCCACTAAGCTCTAGATTATCATCGATGGGTAAAATAAACCAAGGTTTATTGTCCCCTTCAGATACTTAAGAATCCGCTTTATTTTGCTTCTAGGTGACTTATCATTGGATTTGCACGAAATCGCACATACACCTCTTCTGAAAGGTTATATCCGGTCTCTTTGGCAATCGGGTATAGTAGAGATCAAATGAGAGCCCTATATTCCTTCTGATTTGTTTTCTGACCATCCTCATCTGGATCCATCTTGAATCCAGTCATCATAGTAATTTTGGCTTCCTTACAATTTTGAACTCCAAACTTAGCCAATAAATTCCTAGTGTACTTTGCTTGGCAGATGAATATCCCTTCTGTACTTTGCTTTACTTGAAGACCCAGAAAGTAATTCATCTGTCCCATCATGGACATCTCGAATTTCCCTTGCATCAGTTTGCTGAATCTTTCACATAGACTTTTGTTGGGAGATCCAAAGATGATGTCGTCCACGTAAATCTGAACCATCAGAATATCTTTTCCATCTTCTATTCTGAATAAGGTTCTGTCCACTGTTCCTTTAGTGAACCCACTTTCGATCAAGAACTGAGAGAGTGTATCATACCAAGCTCGAGGAGCCTGTTTCAGGCCATAGAGAGCTTTTCTTAGACGGTACACTTGGTTGCCCTTTTCAAAGCCTGGAGGTTGTTCGACATAAACTTCCTCTGCTAGTACCCCGTTTAAGAAAAGCACTCTTTACGTCCCATCGATACCCACGATGAACCCCCTGTGGGAAGCATATGCTTAAAGCTTGAGCCGAATGGCTTCTAGGCGAGCGACTGGTGCAAAGGTCTCATCATAATCAATTCCTTCTGATTGTGAATAACCCTTAGCAACAAGTCTTGCCTTATTTCTGGTGATGACGTTTTTCTCATCTCTCTTGTTCTTGAATACCCACTTCGTGCCAATAACGTCTTGATGACTTGGTCTGTCCACTAGTTCCCAAACTTGATTTCTCTCGAACTGTTCAGCTCCTCCTGCATGGCTAGAATCCAGCTTGCGTCTTGTAGAGCTTCCTCTATTGTTGTTGGTTCCTTCATAGACAGATAACAGCAATACATGGCACTTTCACCAATCTGATGTCTAGTTTTAACTTTATCAGATGGGTCTCCGATTATCGGATCGGTTGGATGGTGGTTATCCGAGGTCTTACATTACGATTTGCATCGGTTTGGAGAACATCGTCCGTTTCTGATAAAATTTCATTACTAGCGATTGGGAGTGGTGCAGAGTTATGATCCACTTGATAAGAACAAGTCTCAGCTGATGTTGGACTCATCATGTGCTGATGTCTGTTCGTGGGAACTTCAGATGTTCCCCCTGAACCGGATGGTTCGATTGATCTTATCTCGGTATTGTATCGGCTTCTTCAATTAAAGTTTTTTAGTACCTTAGGATCGAATGATCCGGTGAATCAGCTAGATCTGGAATGTATCTTTATTCTTTGTTTACGATTCTTTTTCCTTGATCATTAGGTGATCCATTTTACGAGCATCGGTACTTGTTGATCAGTACATCTTGTTACGAGTGATTTCTCTTGTTAGGAAGATGCTTCATCAAAAGACTACATGGGGTGTTTCTTCCACAAGTAGGGTTAAATGCATTGTAAACCTTGAAAGTCTTGTTAGATGAGGAATATCCTAAGAATATACCCTCATCGACTTGGCCTCAAAGGTTTTCAACCCGACTCTTCCCATTGTTGTGTATGAAACACTTACACCAAAAAAACATGGAAGTAGGAAACACGAGGTTTTCTGTCCTTCCACAGTTCATAGGGTGTTTTGTAGTGAGCCTTAGTCGGAAGACATCATTACGAGTGTGGCATGCGGTGTTGATTATACGCCTTGAAAGCGGCTTGGTATTGCATGTTGACTAACATCGTGCGGAGAAACTTCTTTGAGAGTTCATTGTTCTCCGATTAATTTACTCCATTTTGTTGTGGCGTCCTTGCGGTGATGTTTCATCTTTGTATACCAAACTTAGAGCAAAAATCGGTAATAAAAGAGTTGTAAATTATGTACCTTTATCCGATCGATTTTTACTACTAATCGACACCCCTTCTCATTTTGTAATCTTTTTAGCGATTTCGGGTATCTTCGTTGTCGTCTCATTCTTCTTATGTAAGAATATAACCCGAGTAAACTTGGAATAGTCATCCACGATTACGAGTGTATTTCGTCCGTTGAGACTTCTTTGGTGTAAGCTTGGTCCAAATAGATCCATATGAAGCAAACAAGATACTCTGCTTTGGATGCGGTCAGGAATTCCCTTGAATGAAGCTTTGACTGTTTTTCCGCCGACATGCAAGACATATCCGATCCTTTGAAAATACTTCATTGGAAGTCCTTCCACTAGAGACATCCTTGCTATCTTATTAAGAGTTTTAAAGTTCGGATGGCTCATTCTTTTGTGCGAGCCAAATCGCTACTTTTGGAACTCTTGACAATCGAGCATGCGTTTCTTGGGCAATTTGTTCAATCTCTTTGTGTAGATCGTCCCTTTCCTTGAACGATTAGCAAAATCTATTGAGTGGCTCGATTCTTGATAGTGCATTGATCGGTCGAGAACTCAACCTTTGAATCCGTTGTCCCGAAATTGTGAAACCGATAGTAGGTTGTGCCGGACCTTGACATCTGAGACTCGGTTACTTGTACATCATAATTCTCTAAGGTTCGAATCCTTTGGTATAACCAAAGTTATCATCACCGAAAAAAAGAGTACACGCTGGCCTTTTCGTTTCTATGTATGAGTGAGGAGGTGCTTGCTTCTGTCATGTGCCTTGAGCATCCACTATCGATGTACCCGGATAGTTGCTTGCACACCTCCTTTGTTGGCGGACCCACGCGATCCTGCTGACCCAAATCGGGCTTTTAGGTACCCCTTTTGGATTGGGTCTGAGGGGTTAGGTTTAGTCTTGGGAATCCATACAAAGCGAGCACTTCTATTGTGATCGGTTAGATCGAAGGCTTTGATTTGTCTCCATACCTATCAACATAATCATCGTCTCTTTATATCTTTCATTTTTGTATGATTATTAGTGTGAACCTTGGATGACTTAGAAGACTTGGGATTTATCTTTTTGTTTGTCTTCTTTTTATCAATTGTGGTTCGGTCGCGATAGACCCTAGATTTACGATTTAGGGGGTAGGTACGATTGCTACCATCAAAAGATTCATATTTTTTGGCATAGGTGGTTTTTGCGGTTTACCTAAAAGCATGCTTATTAGGCGGTGACCTTGATTGGGTCTCGATTAGACTTCCCTTTTACGAGGTTGTCTTTTTCGATTTCGATCTGTTGATCGAGTTGAGGTCTCTTCGGAAGAACCGGGTTCTTCTGTTGATTCTCGGTGATGCTTTACCGGTTAGGGTCCATTTTGTTTTCCCTTACGGTTAGGCACTGCCTTACACCGCTCAACCGGTCTTTTTCCTTATTAGATACATGTTTGGCTTTTGGTGTATCTTTGTCGAAACTCGTCGATTACACCTTTTTGAGATGAATCGGTAGGGGCTTTTGAGGATGTGGAAGGGTTCTCATAGCCAAGTCCCTTCTTATTAATCGTTGTTCAAAAAATAGGTGTTCATGTCTTGAAGCGGTTTTAGATGATTTTGTGAAAACCTCTATTTTCTTCGCAGATTATCCTCGAGATGATTTTTAGACTTTCATGCATTGGAATAGCTCATCAAATTTTTTCTTGAAGAAGTTTGAAATCATCGACTTTGTTGTTTGTTAATATCCGGTGATCTTTGATCCGCTTCTCTGATCGAAGCCTTAACTTTCGAGAATGTTACATTCCTCGGTTGCCTTACGGCGGTTTCAACAGATTTAAGTTAGGAGGCTTTTTTGAGATCATTCTCCTTAGCAAGTGATTATTTCTAATTCTCGGCTTGTCATTTTAAACTTCCACTATAACATAAGTGTCTCTTGCATTGGAGAGATCCTCAAGCAATTGCTCACGAGTAGAGCTGCGGTCAATCTCCCCAAAGAGGGTGTGCTAATGATAGCGTGTGTAAGCGAAGCGAAGTTGAGGTTTGGAGGTTACCTCAGATTGGTCCTCCCGGCCATCGAGGCGGATCTCATCATCGTCGAAGAGAATATCGATCTTCATTTTCATAGAAGTCAGCAAAGATCTTGATCGGCGAAGTCTTCTCTGAGAGGAGTATCGAGTCCTCGAGGGCGAGATAGGAATCGTCAATTCGACGTGTCGGCAACCATGGCTCTTACGTCCCTATAACGTTGCTCTCTTACATTCCTCTTTTCTTCCCTTTCTCTTGGCGTCCAGTGCAGGCGATCTGCTTATTTATAGTGACTGGCTTCTCACGGTTGAAGCACGCTCCTTGATCCACGAACCTTTCCTTCGGGTGAATCACTCCGTCTGTATGACCTATCGGTGACTTTCCTTTTCGATAGTAATCGAGCTTCTTACATACGATTGGTTATCTCTTCCTTCCTCGGTCGATTATCTCTTTTCCTTTCATCTCTGTGATCCCTCCGATCATCGGATCACGGTTCTTCGGAGATCTGTTGGTTGATCTCCTATCTCTCCCTCGGCTATGTTGATAGTCCTTATAAAATCTTGATACTTACCAAGTTGGACGTTCGACTTCTCAAGCTTCCCGGTAGCGAAGCGTCTGTTACTTTGACTCATTATATTCCCCAACGAGGTTCGTTGGCCTTCGTTCTGCTTCTTTGGTTGCCTTAAAAACAAGCGATTTTGAAGTTGAGGCTTCCGGCGGGCACCTCATCTTCATCGATTGTCCTCTTTCAATCAAATCGAACTCGTGAGCTTTAAGGCTCAAGAACAAGCTACTTGGCTTCATTTTTGAAATGTCTTGGCAATCCTTGATTCCGTGACCTTCATGTCCCATTTCTTGGTGAGAGACCTTAAAATTTTGTAGTTGATATCTTTATCGGACATCTCTACCAAGTTCTCGAAGCTTGTTTATTGACATCGTAATCCTTCCATCGAGTTCGTTGATGGTTTCGTTGGGCAACATCTTCAATTTTTGAACTTTACCGGTTAAACGCAGACAATTTGTCTTTTATCTGGTCATTTCCTCTCATATTTCAGCGAGTATATCCCACATTGCTTTTCATGATTTGAGATACTTAATCTTTTCCTTGGTGACCTTATCCATGGTTTTCATGATAATATGCCTTGCGATAGTATCTAGAGTATGCGATTTTCTTTCCTCTGCATCCATCAATTTGGGATTTTATGTACAAGACTTCCCGGGGCAAAGTCTGGATCTCCTCCAACTGCGGGGTTGTCGTAATATATGATGATGGGTCCTCTTTCGATGACTTCCATCATTCGCCGCCTTGATCGAACCTAGATGGTTGGACATATATATGGCCCAATCTGCATACTCATCGATTGAGAACTTTGGCGAGATCATGATACATACCGAGGTGTTATCCATCTTTGAGTGTTTTTGGAAAATGAATGAGTTTTAAGAAGGTTTTTCAAGATCGATTCGATCGACCACAAAGATTCTTCCTCAAGAATCGATGATACACAAAGTCGATTGGTCGAGAGAACCAACCGCTCACGATACCACTTGTAGGTCTCGAGCGGGTTTTGTGAGGCGAAGTTTAGAGGGAGGGTGAATAGACTTCGAAAACTTTTGTGCAAATCGGTGTGAGGGCGGTTAACTTTGATCGAGTGTGAGTGAATCAATTTGGGTGATAACCAACTTCTTCGATCGCTGAAAGGCGGATCGATTCGGTAACTATCGGTTTAAGCGATGTGTCGCGGAAGCTTAAGTTTTACCCGTGTGAAAAACCGGTTTTGATAAATCGATTCCAAAGTTAATCTTTTAATCGGTTGGTGAAGTGTCAAGTTTGATCGGATCGAAGCTTGGTGCTAAGCGATCTCAACTTGGAATATGTATGCGCTTTAAAGGTTGTGTGCGATTGTAATCGTTAATCAAAGCGGTAAAGGCACACAAGATTTATAGTGGTTCGGACAAACCCGATCCCTACGTCCACTCTTCCCTATCACAAGGGCACCTACTTAACCAACTGGACTTTGTTTTTATGTGTAAGTCCAACACAAGACACCAACTAGATGTTTAAGGAGTTCACACTCAACCGATCCCTGAGATCGAGAACTAGAAACCCTAGATGCGAAATCTTGCTAAACAACTTAACCTAACTTGGGGGTTTGGGTAAGATTGTTTTTTGGTCCAACTATGAAATCTTTTCTTGCGTATAAGCGGCCCTAATGACTAGATGAAAAGATTTCTATGCTAAGAACTTATGGGATGAACACTTAATAAAAATTAATCTTCTTGTTCGTGTTCTTGTGCGGAAATCGATATTAGCTTGAGCTTCTTGATTGTTCAAGCGTTTCCGTTTGTTTCACTCTAAAGTGTGATCCCATATTTATAGACCTTGAAATCAAAGAGCCGTTGGAGAGCAATTTGAATTCGAGGCTATATTATATTAGGTAGGTTTGCGAGCTTGATGTGACGAGCTTGAGGAGCATGGCCAAAAGCGTGAATTTATATTTTGTAGCCAATTTGAGAGGTAGCATCAAATCCGCAATTCTTGGCTCCGATCATCGTGTCTTGTTCTTATTGGATAGCAGACTCACTTTTTCGGTGTTGTTCTTCCAACTAAGCTTGACATTCTTCTTGTTCGGATCATCGACGTATGATTAGGTGAGACATCGATTTCACGGTGGTGGTGACTGATCGATCTGAACCGAATCGATCTACGATAGAGTCTTGGTGCGGTTGACTTAGCTTCAACTAGCGGACTCGGTGATGTAGGTCTTCTCGGTCTGATCTTCGAGTATTCAGAGTTTGATCTTTATGACTTTAGCTGAGATATCTGACCAGATCAGAACGATCTGATCTTCTATTCTTGTCTTTCATTCTGGCCTGTCGGATATCAGCTGTCCTTTGAGTCTTCAGATCTGACCTATACATATTGAGTTTCCCCCTCAATATGTGACCTATCTATTTCATCAGTTGTTCTATACAATCATTATCAACTTTGGTCTCCTATAGCAGTATTATAAACATCGATCCTAATGTGTCCATTTGGTCCTATTACATGTGTTTTTGGAACTTTCATCAAAACTATAAATTTCCCAACACATAGTTTTTGTCATGATGAGTTTTGGGGGTTATATTCATAAATTTGAAAAATATTTTTTATATATTATTTTTCTTTAAAAAAATATTGTATTCATTAATCGTGGTATCGTACATGGACATCTATGTAGCAGCTCCAATAGACACATTATTCAATTATTGCCAGAAAATGGACAAATGCTTCAAATTGCAAAATTTTAAAAGGTGATGTCTTGAAATGCAAAGAAAAGAAAGAATGTCAAAACTAGTGAATAAAATGATTTTTTTTAGATTTATAATTATTTTTGTAAGAAAATAATATCTAGATAATATTTTTAAATATTTAAAAATTTGGAGCTGCGATTTAGTAGACAATTTAGAGTTCTTCTTTTAAGTTTTTTTGGAGAAATAATAAAAGCATATTTTTGTCAAGATGAGGGGGTTCTATTCCTAAATTTTAAAAATATTTTTTAGATATTATGTTTCTTTAAAAAAAATCAAATTAAAAAAAAAATAAAAATTTATCCATCAGTCGTAGCATCCTATTTGGACATCTATGTAACAACTCCAACAACCACATTATTCAATTGTTGCCAAAAAAATGAGCAAATACTTCAAATTGTAAGATTTTAAAAGGTGATATATTGAAGTGCAAAGAAAAAAAAGATATGTTTTAATTGGTAAAAACCCTAACAATCGTGATTTTTTTTTTTGCAATTAACCCTATTTTTATTACATATTTTGTATTACTGTTATAATGTATCTATAACAAAGTTCAAACATTGATGTAATATTTATATTCATGATTAAAATATCGGTTAATTTTTAAAATATTTAATTTTGACATATATTTTATTAAATTAAATTTACGAAATTACTAACAAACATCTAATTATATCAGTATCTTGCTATAATATAAAAATTCGAAAAAAATATATATTTACATATATAAGATATCTAATATCTTTCATGTTAAATATTAATTTGACAACCAATAGACTCATTTTAAAGTGTTGCAGAAAATATAATAATTCATTTATATATAATATTTTAAATAATTAATAATGTAATAATCCAGTATGAATAAGGCTTTAACAAAAATAAAACATCATGAAAAAGTTGTGACATTTGAATATTTATTATTACAAAATTATATATTCCTAAAAATTTCATAAAAAAAATACATTTTTCGTGATACTAAATTATGATTATAATCATCACACAATCGATCTTCAAACCCTAGATGCTTGTTATTTGGGAAACAACTACATACATTTGTCCATGATTAGAAATGGACTTCTATAAAAATTCCCCTACATTAGAAAACAACTGTCCTTAACTTTTATTTATAGACATAGCATATAACACAGTCAACGAAAATTGTCTTTATTAAAATTTAAACGATAGTCTACGACCAGAAGGAGTCAACTTAAGCCTAGGTATTAAAGCTAACTATCCTGCATTACTTTCTGTAGGTCCCGAACGGGTTTCGTGAGGGCAGAAGTCTAGAGGGGAGGGGTGAATAGACTTCTGAAAACTTTTTCGTGCAGATCAGGTGTGATGGCAGTTAGCCTGATCAGAGTGCAAGTGAATCAGTTTGGACTGATATCCAACTTACTAATCGCCTGAAGGCAGATCAGTTCGGTATCTATCAGTTTAACTGATTGTGCGGAAGCTAAATTTTACCCGTGTGAAAAACCAGTTTTATCAAATCAGATTCCAAAGTCAGTTTTTTAACCAGTTGACCAAAGTGTCAAACTGATCAGATCAGAAGTTTGGTGCAAGCTGATCTTAACTTAGAATATGTATGCAGCTTTAATTACGTTGAGTGCGATAGTGTAAAACAGTTAATCAAAGCAGGTAAATGCACACAAGATTTATAGTGGTTCGGACAACCAGTCCTACGTCCACTCTTCCCTTTCACAGGGGGCACCAACTAAACCGACTTAACCAACTGGACTTAGATTATTGTGTTAGTCCAATAGAGTACACCAACATATATTTAAAGAGTTCTCACTCAACCGATCCCAGAAATCAGAACTAGAAACCCTAGTCTGAAATCTTGCTAAACAACTTAACCTAACTTTGGGTTTTGGGTAAGATTATTTTTGTTCCAACTTTGAAATCTTTCCTAGTTTTTTAAGTAGCCTATCAGCTAGATGAAAATATTTCTGTGCTAAGAACTATGGGATGAACACTTAGAAAATAATCTTCAAGTTTGTGTTCTTCGTGCGGAAATTTGATTATAGCTTGAGCTTCTTGATAGTTTCCGTGTCTTCACTCTGAAGAGTAATCCCATATTTATAGACCTCGAAATCAAAGAGCCGTTGGAGAGCAATTTGAATTTCCGGCTATATTTGGTAGACTTGCAGGATGGATGTGACGTGCTTCAGGAACGACATGGCCGAAAGTGTGAATAGTGTCTTTTATAGCCGTTTGAGAAAGCAGCACCAAATCCCGTAATTGTCGGCTCCGTTCATACGTGTCTTGTTCTTATTGGTTAACAGAAGCACTTTTCAGTGTTTTGTTCTACCAACTAAGGTTGATATTCTTCTTGTTCAGATCATCATCGTATGATTTGGTGAAACATCAGTTTCCACCTGGTGTGAGCTGACCTGATCAGTCACAACTGATCAGTCTACCTGATAGAGTCTTCTGGTGCCAGTTGTCTTAGCTTCAACTAGCAGACTCGACTGATGTCGGTCTTCTGGTCTGATCTTCTGTAAGTCATCTGATCTTCAAGTCTTCTGAATTTGAACTTCATGACTTCAGCTGATTATCTGACTTGATAAGATCGTCTGATCTTCTATTCTTCCCTTGCCCTCTGGCCTGTCGTATATCAGCTGATCTTTTGATCTGACCTATACATATTGAGATTCCCCCTCAATATGTGACCTATCTTATACATCAGTTGTTCTATACAATAATTATCAACTGGTAATCTTATAACTGGTAATAAAAACATCAGTCAGCTAACAGGTCTGACTGGTCCTATTACATGTGTTTTAGAACTTTCATCAAAACTCTAAATTTCACAACAATTTCCCCCTTTTTGATGAAACCAAAACACTTGAGAAACCAAGCACAGTTGATAAATATAGAACAATAAAGAGCATATAATCAGAAGACAATGAGATTTTGTCTTAGGATCAGAAAATAAACTTTTCTTTCATTAGATTTATCGATTACATATTACATCAGAAAAGTTTGAGTTTAAAAACAGCTGATCCTAAGTAGTCTTCTGATTCTTCAGTCTCTTGGCTTGTATCCTTCTGGCATTTCTCGTTGATCTTGAGGAATGTTGAAAATCCGGTATAGCTTCCATTTAACATCATTGATCTGCTGAGGATCAGTTATACGCGCTTTGTTCAGGATGTCAAAATAGAACCTTTGAAATGACAGTCTGTCAAATGAGCCATCTGACTTCTTCGAGTAATCCATCACGTCATACTCTTGGCGAGATATTTTTACATTGATTAATTTGGCCTCATTTTCCAGATATTTCAGAAAATCTGGATACTTGTTCTCCAACCAGTGAGAAATTCTGCATCTGGTGATTCTTCTTGTGGCACAAGATCTAGAACAAAAGCATCCAGAAGCCATTCACTTCTGATCTTATTCCATTCCTCAAACCTATCAGCATGTGCAGCAGTTTTCAGAATGATCTCATCAATTCTTGTTGGCAGCTGAGGTTCTGATCCAGATTTTCCGACTTTGCCTTTCTTTGCCCTCGATCTGTATTTCTTTTTCAGATCTTCTGGCTCCGCCAATTTTTCTGCCCTTCTTTCTTCTTCACTGATTCGAGCTTCTTCAGCAATCTGCTCCTTAGACAGTTTCTCAGCCAGTTTCTTATCGGCCCGTGATCACGGATATTTGTGTTTCTTATGACTTTCTTAGTCCGAGTGGTGGTACAAGTTACGATGTCCCAAAGACCGCCTAACTTTCTTGCCTTTGACTTTTCCATCTTCCCAGAAATTTCATTAGCAAAAAGATCCAGATGGTCTAGTCTCTAGCCATAGGATTCAACTGTCTGAATCAGTTCTTCTGTTGTTCGATAAAGGTTGAGTTGGTTTCTCAATCATCCTTCCCCTTTTTGGTTTGATCAAAAAGAGCTTTGAGGTGGGAAGTCAAAGATCCAAAGCTGACTGATATGGCCTTGTTAAGATCTTCAACAGATAAACCTTGAGCTTGAGTAGATAGATTTTGAATCTTTGAAATCATTTCGATCTTGCAGATTCAACGGCGAGAGAGAGGGTAAGAATGAGTTTATCAAGTTTTTCTTCGGTCATTTCAAGCTTTTGGTGACCATTAGAAGAGAAACTTGTTGTTGATCAACTTTGGACTAGCTTGTCGTCAAACTGTCTTCTTAAATTCAAAGAAATAAAGTTGGTCACGGTTTGAGAGAACCGATCTTTGATTGCCTCAACGGGAAAATAGCCAATTCAGTTGATCCGTTATTTCTTTGAGGCCAATCTGCCTCTGATCAGCTATTGTGTTGCTAAGTTGATTAGCCAACACTCCCTCAACTTCTTCTTTCAGAAGATCTTTGAAACACGATCTGATCTCCTGAATTTGATCAGTGGTGATGTGAGTTGCAGGAATGTTTTGCGTCACCTGATCATTTCCAGTTGTTTGTGCCTCCAGTGGCTGGTCATGAACTGCAACACCAGTTCCACTATCATCGGCAACTCCCACATCCTTCATAGGATCATCTTCTTTAGGAGTTTCTTCAACAGCCTCCAGTTCAACTTGTTCAATTATCCCCAGCTTTCTGTGGATCAGAGCTTTGATCGATTCAAATATTTATCATTTCTCGGTGGTGATCCTACCTGAGCAGATTTCTTCATGTCGAAATCAAAATCTGCGAATGCATCAGCACCTCCCATCTGTTCAATAATGATCATAAAATCTGAAAAGCTCTTCAAACGGAGATCTTTCCAGGTGAGGATCTCCATTACTTCTTCTCGAATAACAGGATGGGCTACCAACTCTGGATACAACTCATCAATATCTCGTTCAATTCGCATTCTGACCATTTTCCCGGTGATGGTCTTGGATGATCTGGACTCAGGAATTATCTGTTCAGATCGACCAGATTCCGGTTGATGAGATGTAGAGGGTTCTGGTGGTGTCTGAGTAGGTGGATGTTGACTGATTGGCTGAATCTGCAGAGGTTCTGTTGTAGCAGCAAGTACGTCTGGTTCTGCAGCAGGTGATCTTACTGGTTCGCGAACTGATGAACTTTCAGGGTCGCGAGCAGGTGAAGGAGAAGGAGAGATATGCTCAGCAGCTAGAAGTCTGAGTGGTGAATCAGCTCGAGATTGAGGTGAAGGAGATCGTTCGTCTCTTGCTCTTCCCTCAGAATGTTCTGGCGAGCTCTCAACTTGAGAAGCCTGCCTGATGATTTTTCACTTGATCTCTGTGGCGCATCAGGTTGATCTGGCACTCCTTCTTCATCTGACTCATCTTCCAGAAAAAGAGTCATGGTGGCCTGTTTTGCCTTCTTCGGCCTCTTCTCCTAAGCCTTGACCAGTTTTCTCTTCTTCTTTTGAGGAGCATCTGTTGCAGACGTAGCTGCCTCCTTGTTCTTTCCTTTCTTAACCTTTGGAGGGGTGGGCCGCGTATCATCATCTGATGGCCCATATATGGCAGATGTGGTTGAGAGGAAAGCCTTGTAGGACTTCAGTCCGTTCTGATCCCATTTAGCATTTGGCATCTTGTCCTTCAGAATGACTGCAACCTTATTGAGATTGCTGATTCTTTTCTTCAGATAGACTTGTCTACGATCACTAACTCCAAATTTGTCATGTTCTTGGAGCAGAATAGCCTTCAGGAAGCCATGCCAATTAATATTTTTGGCTTCATCGATGATAGCAGCCATGCTATACATTTTTACAGATGTTAATGCATCTGGGCTGAACGAAATACCCATGATTGTTTTTGACAGAATGTCAAATAACAGACGGTATTTTCTTTTCAACATAGGCCTGACAAAACCTGCGGTCTGGTGTTTATCAGCCTCTCTGAAGAGTTCATTCCTGATCAGCTCATCTTCATTCTCCCTGTAGTGAGGAGGAGAGATTTTTCCTTTGGGCAGACTAAACAGTCGAGTGATATTAGCATTTAAAAGTCTAATCTCCTCTCCATTTACTGAAGAAATCAGTTCATCTCCAGGATTGTCCGTGTCCACCTTCAAATTCCTTAAGAACTCCAGTGCCTCATACTGCATTACTGGATTGCAGTGAGCAGCACAATATTTTTCAAGACCTCCCTTCCTCAGAATTTGTTCAACCTCCATTGATTCCGGATCCCGTGTAACACCAAACTTTACAAATTTGTCATCCACAATTTTGGTTGCCAAATCCGCATAGTTACACATAATTTTGCCCATTCCGTGAGTGGCTATCTACAATAAGATATACTCGATTAAAATTGTACATAATCATTAAGATATCATATATTGATTATCAGACCTATTCTCAGGCATAGTAATCGATGAAAACGTACGGATACCAAGAAATGGTAAGGCATATCACATAATAACATATATTGACGTAATCTATGTGATCAATGGATTTTAGAAAAGAAATTCATCAAATAACCAGAAATTACCAGATTCTGCTTTTCGGAAAATAAGTTTGAATCGCAAGAAAACACTTTGAATCGCAGAAAGGTAATTGTGAGTTTTCAGAGAATAAATTGCAAGAATTTTGAGAAGAAGAATACTCTGGTAGGGTTTTGATGAAACTTATAAGATGAAGGAGGGAAAATCGAGATTAGAAGATCAAACGTTTGAAAAGGTTAAACGATCTAGATTGAGCAGTTTTGATCGTGTGGTCAGGAAATGCACGCACGATTGCCTTTTGGATTTAAAAACACATTTTGTGGCATTTAATACATATACCCCACGTCCGCATTAAATATTTTGCAGGATATACGTCACAAAAGTAGTGTGTACAGTAAAGGCAAATATTATCAGATAATTTCAGATAAGTAAGCAGTAAACAAGGAAACAGAAATGCGTATCTGGTTGACTGATATTGTAATCAGTCAATACCACTTGTTGATCTTGATTCCACTTGTTGATCTTAGTTTTCTGCCTAATCCTTATAATTTCCCAACTGTCCTTTTCAACTGATCCGCTTCACTTTGCGTCTGATTTTTCCTTTTCTGATCCTCCTCGGTCAGTTGAAGTTCCCCCTTCAACTGTTATTTCTGATTTCTTATTGACTGATATATCTGATTTGTTGAGGTATCATACTCAATTGATCTTCCTCATCTGATCAGTCTCTTATCTAATCAGATTTCAGTTGACCTAATCTGATTCTACTCAGACCAAGTCAATTCTTGGGATAAGTGTTACCGTCAAAACTTAGTCTTGAAGAAATGAATAGTTGTCTCGATTCCCTAAGTTGGCACGATTTGACATTTGTAATAATAGTCTGGATACTTCGAGATATCAAATCGCCGTAAATTTATCCAATTATCAGTCGCGTGTTTCCTACTATTTGTCTTGTGGTGGTGCAAATTTCTCTAAAAGGCTTTGAGAAATCAAATTTGCATTTGCACCCTTGCTTGGCCTCTATAAATTGGACCAATGATTTACACAACATAACCCATTCACCATACTTATCTTCTTTGTAAATCATGTATTCTGGTGAACCCTTATTTCCGGTGAAACTTCCGGCAAAAACCTTTACCCATTTTCCAATGATTTCAGCTTCTCAAATCAACCCTGTGTGTCCCTTATTCTTCGCTTTAAATGCGTCATCAAAGATTACACATACAATTATTGCAAAGCTTCTCTACCACCGAGGCGGCGGATCTACTATCGCAATTGAGAAGACACTTCTCCTAACCGTATGCACCTTGTGTGCCTATCGAGATGACGGAATTAGCATCAACAGACTCAGTCTGATATAAAACATGAGTTTGATATACGATCTTGATCAGACAACAACTGATCTTCGTATATCAACTCAATTTTTTCATGCGACACATGTGGCCATATGGTCTTTGGACCACTTTCTTGGCACTTGTGTCCCATTTAACAGCTGGAGAGCCCATTGATTTCAGCTCTAAGGGCTCCTGGCTTAGAAATCCTTTCAACGCCGCTCTCGCTCCTAACTCCGAAGCTCTGAGGGTGGCTTTAGGATTATTTCAAAGCCTTCACACCCCTGTTAAGTGGGGGAAAATGGGAGCATCAGATTTTAAAATCTCTCTCTCTCCCCCCCTTAGTAAAGGTTTAGGGTTTTCGGTTTATGGCTTATGTACTGACCTCCGGGTCCTTTTGTACTTGTAACTTGTAATGTAAATCTGTCCTTCGGGTTTTTATCAATGAAAATTTCTATTATTCCATTGTTGTGTAAATTTTATGTTTTCTTATGCGATGTGAGCTTTAATCTTGTGAACCTTGCTTGTTGAATATCAGCTTAATCGACTTACAAAGTAAGAAATAACCAAACTGATTTAATCAGATAATCCTTTAATCTGATCAGTTCTTTTAATCTGATAATCCTTTAATCTGATCAGTTCCTTTAATCTGATAATCCTTTAATCTGATCAGTTCCTTTAATCTGATAATTCGTAAATCTGATCAGTTCCTTCTCATACCAGTTCCTTGACAGATCTTCTGATCAGTTGAGATACCAAACTCAACTGATTCCTCTTGATCTGGTTAGTCTCTTAACCAGCTGGTTCTGGAGATCAACCCGTCAAACATTTTTGGTGCTTTTTCTCCAAGATCAAGAAGCCCTAGCTCATTGCATAATTCTCTGAATCTGATCTCAGCTAGTGGCTTGGTTAGAATATCAGCTTTCTGTATATCAGTATGAATCTTTTCCATTATGATATTCTTCTTTTCAACATGATCTCTTATAAAATGGTGTCTGACATCCACATGCTTGCATCTTGTATGTAGAACAGGATTTTGAGTGATTTAATAAGACTTATTATCGTCACGAATATAGGTACATTCTTAGCTACAATGTTATAATCCCTCAGCTGCTGACTAAGCCAGAGCAGTTGGGAGCAACAACTTCCTGCAACCATATATTCTACTTCAGTAGTAGATGTATGAATCGATGTGCACTCTTTGAAAAACCACGAGATCGCTTTTTACTTCCTAAAACCGACATGTTCTCGAGGTTGACTTTCGTCAATTTTGCAACCTCCATAATCAGAATCAGAATACCCACTAAGCTCTAGATTATCATCTGATGGGTAAAATAAACCAAGGTTTACTGTCCCCTTCAGATACTTAAGAATCCGCTTAGCTGCTTCTAGGTGACTTTGCATTGGATTTGGCGAAACCGCACATACACCCTCTTGCAAAAAGTGATATCCGGTCTGGCCGACGATCGGGTATAGTAAAGATCCAATGAGAGCCCTATATTCTTTTTCGATTGGTTTTTTCGACCATCCTCATCCGGATCCATCTTGAATCCGGTCATCATAGGAATTTCGCTTCCTTACGCTTTTGAACTCCAAACTTAGCTAATAAACTCCTAGTGTACTTTTTCTTGGCGAGATGAATATCCTTACGTACTTTGCTTAACTTGTAGACCCGTAAAAGTAACTCATCGACCCATCATGGACATCTCGAACTTCCCTTGCATCGCCTTTGTCAATCTTTCACATAGACTCTTGTTGGGAGATCCGAAGATGATGTCGCCCACATAAATCTGAACCATCAGAATATCTTCCCCATCTTCTATTCTGAATAAGGTTCTATCCACTATTCCTTTAGTGAAACCACTATCTATCAAGAACTGAGAGAGTGTATCATACCAAGCTCGAGGAGCTTGTTTCAGGCCATAAAGAGCTTTTCTTAAACGGTACACTTGGTTGCCTTTTTCAAAGCCTGGAGGTTGTTCGACATAAACTTCCTCTGCTAGTACCCCGTTTAAGAATGCCCTCTTTACATCCATCGATACCAATGTGAACCCTCGTGGGAAGCATATGCTTAAACAAAATGAATGGCTTCTAGGCGAGCGACTGGTGCAAAGGTCTCATCATAATCAATTCCTTTTGATTGTGAATACCCCTTAGCAACAAGTCTTGCCTTATTCCTAGTTATGACATTTTTCTCATCTCTCTTGTTCTTGAATACCCACTTTGTGCCAATTACGTCTTGATGAGTTGGTCTGTCCACCAATTCCTAAACTTGATTTCTCTCGAACTGTTCCAGCTCCTCCTGCATGGCTAGAATCCAACCAAGCGTCTTGTAGAGCTTCTCTACTATTGTTGGTTCCTTCATAGACAGATAACAACAATACATGACACTTTCACCAATCTGATGTCTAGTTTTAACTCTATCAGATGGGTCTCCGATGATCGATCGGTTGGATGGTGGTTATCCAGTCCTTCGTTCGATTTAAATCATTTGGAGAACATCATCCATTTCTGATAGTAGTTCATTACTAGAGATTAGGAGTGGTGCAGATTTATGATCCACTTGATAAGAACATGTCTCAGCTGATGTTGGACTCATCATGTCTTCGATGTCCTTCAGTGGGAACTTCAAGTGTTCCCCCGAACCGGATGGTTCGATTGATACTTATCTCAAATTGTATGCGAACTTCTTCATCGACAGTTGTTCGTACCTTTAGGGTCCGATTGACTGGTGAATCAGCCTAGATCCGGAATGTATCTTTATTACGAGTTCTCGATCCTTTTCCTTGATCATTAGTCGATCCATTTTACGTACATCAGTCTTTGGTTGATCGGGTTGATCCGGGTTCTTTTTGTTCTCGAGGCGATTTCTCTTGTTGAAGATGTTTCATCAAAGACTACATGGAGTGTTTCTTCCACAACTAGAGTAGTTCGTTGTAAACCCTGAAAGCCTTGCTAGATGAGGAATATCCTAAGAATATACCCTCATCTGACTTGGCCTCAAAAGTCTTCAACTGACTCTTCCCATTGTTGTGTATGAAACACTTACACCCAAAAACATGGAAGTAAGAAACACGAGGTTTTCTGCCCTTCCACAGTTCATAGGGTGTTTTGTAGTGAGCCTTAGTTAGAAGACATCTGTTCTGAGTGTGGCATGCAGTATTGATGGCTTCTGCCCAGAAATGGCTTGGTATCGCATGTTCAGCTAACATAGTGCGAGCAGCTTCTTTGAGTGTTCTGTTTCTCCGTTCTGCTACTCCATTCTGTTGTGGCGTTCTTTCAGCTGATGTCTCATGCTGTATACCAAACTTAGTGCAAAAATCAGTAATAAAAGAGTTCAGAAATTCTGTACCTTTATCTGATCTGATTTTCACTACACTGACACCCTTTTCATTTTGTAATTTCTTGAGCAGCTCGGGTATCTTTGTTGTTGTCTCATTCTTCTTATGTAAGAATACAACCCAGGTAAACTTGGAATAATCATCCATGATTACCAGAGTATATTCGTCACGAGATCGATCGTGTAATCGGGTCCAAATAAGTCCATATGAAAAAAATTTGCAATAATACTGTTGGATCTTGGGTCGAGGATTTCCTTGAATGAGGCTTTAACCTGTTTTCCCTTCTGACATGCGACACATGTCTGATCCTTAGAGAATACCTCATTCAGAAGTCCTTCCACTAAAGACATCCTTGCTATCTTGTTAAGAGTTTTAAAGTTCAGATGACTCATTCTTTTGTGCCAGAGCCAACTGCTACTTTTGGAACTCTTAACAATCGTGCATGCATTTCTTGGACAACTGTTCCAATCATTTTGTGTAGATCGTCCCTTTCCTTGAACCGAGTTAGCAAGATCGTTGAGTGGCTCGATTTTTGATAGTGCATTGATCGATCGAGAACTCAACACCGAATCCGTTGTCCCCTAATTGTGAAACCGATAGTAGGTTGTGCTTCGGACCTTCGACATCTGAGACTCGATTATTTGTACATCATAATTCTCTGTTGTTCCAAATCCTTTGGTATAACCAAAGTTATCATCACAAGAAAGAGTACACGCTGGCCTTTTTCGTTTCTATGTATGAGTGAGGAGGTGCTTGCTTCTGTCATGTGCCTTGAGCATCCACTATCGATGTACCAGATAGTTGCTTGCACACCTCCTTTTAAAAAGCCGGACCACGCGATCCCGCAGACCAAATCAGGCTTTAGGTACCCCTTTTGGATTGGGTCCTGAGGGGTTAGGTTTAGTCTTGGGAATCCATACAAACAGAGCACTTCTATTGTGATCAGTTAGATCAGAAGGCCTGATTTGTCTCCCATACATATCAACATAATCATACGTCTCTTTATATGCTTTCTGATTAGTATGATTATTCGTGTGAACCTTGGGTGACTTAGAAGACTTGAGATTTTTCTTTATATTTTGTCTTCTTTTAACCCAGTGGGGCTCAGGTGCAGCAGCCCTAGGTTTCTGATTGTAAGGGTAGGTACGACTGCTACCATCAAAAGATTCATATCTTTTTGGCATAGGTGGTTTTTGCAGTTTACCTATAGCTTGCTTATTCGGCAGCTGACCTTGATTGGGTCTCAGATTAGATTTCCCTTTGAGAGGTTGTCTTTTCTGATACCTAATCTGTTGATCAGGTTGAGGTCTCTTCAGAAGAACTGGGTTCTTCTGTTGATTCCTCGGCTGATGCTTTACCAGTTGGGGTCCATTTCTGTTCCCTTTCGGGGGCATTTTTTTACTTGCTCAATGTGTCTTTTTCCTTATCGATACAAGTTTAGCTTTTTACTTATCTTTGTGTCGTTTTTTACCTTTTGAAAATTAAACGGGGCTTTTGAGGATGTAGAAGGGTTCTCATACCCAATTCTCTTCTTGTTAGTCGGTGTTCGAAAATAGGTGTTCATATCTTGAACGGTTTTAGATGACTTCGTGAAAACCTCTATTTTCTTGCGCAAACTATCCTCAGAAGATTTTAGACTCTCATGTAGTCGGAATAGCTCATCAAATTTAGCTTGAAGGATTTTGAAATCATCGAACTTTTGTTGTTTGTTGATTGCTAGGCGATCTTTGATCCGCTTCTCCGATCGTAAGATTTAACTTTCGAATGTTAAGTTCCTCGATTACCTTCCCGAAAGCGATTTCAAATTTGATTCAAGTAGCTTTCTCGAGAGCGTTCTCTTCAACAAGCTGATTATTTATGATCCTTAGCTTGTCATTCTTAGCTTCCACTATAGTATAAGTGTCTACTGCATTAGAGAGATCATCAAGCAATTGCTCGAGTATTGCTTGGTCAATCTCTCAAAGCGGGTGTGCTAATAATAGCGGTGTGGAAGGCAGACAAGCAGTCGAAGGTTTGGAGGTTACCTCAGATTGGTCCTCCTTGGCCATCGGCAGATTTCATCGTCATCGAAGAGAATATCAGATCTTCATTTCGTGGAAGTCAACAAAGACCGCTTATCCGACATAAATCTTCTCTGAGATGAGTACCCGAGAATCCTCGAGAGGGTAGATAGGAATCATCAATTCGGATGTGTCGTGACGACTGGGCTTTCTATCGTCAGATAACGTTGCTCTCTTGCATTCTCGCTTCTCTTCTCTTTCTTTTGGCGTCAGTCTGGGCAATCTACATTTGTAATGACTGGTTTCTCACCGGTTGAAGCACGCTCCACGATCCACGGAACTTCTTTTCCCGGGTGAGTCATTCCGTCTGTAGAAACTATCAGGTGACTTCCACTTTTCGATAGTAATCAACTCCTTCTGTCGATCTCATTATCTCTTCTCTCATTTGTCAGATCATCTCTTTTCTTTTCTTCTCTGTGATCTCTTCGATCATCAGATCTGGTTCTTTCTGGAGATCTGTCAGCTGGTCTCCTATCTCTTCCTCTGCTGTGTTGATAATCTTTGTAAAATCTGCGATACTTACCAAGTTGAATGTTTGATTTTTCAAGTTTCCTGGTAAGCAGAGCGATCTGTTCTGCTTGACTCATTATGTTTCCAACAGGTTCAGTGGCCTTCGATCTGCTGCTGGTTGCTTTAAACGCAACTGATTTAGACGTTGAGGCTTCAGCAGGCGTCTCGTCTTCATCTGCTTGTCCTCTTTCGATTAAGTCAAACTCGTGAGCTTTAAGGCTTAGGAACAAGCTACTCAGCTTCATCTTTGAAATGTCTTGGCAATCCTTGATTACCGTGACTTTCATGTCCCATTTCTTGGTGAGAGATCTTAAGATCTTGTAGTTGATATCTTTGTCTGACATCTCTCTACCAAGTTCTCGTAGCTTATTTACTGACATAGTGATCCTTCCATCGAGCTCGTTGATGGTCTCGTTGGGCAACATCTTTAGTTTTTCGAACTTCACCAGTTCGGCTTGTAGTCGGCTGTCTTTGATCTGATCGTTTCCTTCGCATATCTCAGCAAGAGTATCCCACATTGCTTTCGCGGTTTTGAGATATTTTATCTTCTCCTTGGTGACTTTATCCATTGTCTTCATGATTATATGCCTGGCGATTGTAACTAGAGTATCTGACTTTCTTTCCTCTCAAGATCCATCAATTTGGGCTTTTTCGCACAAGACTTCCCGTGGCAAAATCTGGATCTCCAACAAGCCGGGTTGTCGCGGATATATGATGATGGGTCCTCGTTCAATGACTTCCATCATCATTCTGCCGCTTATCGATCCTAGATGGTTGCACATATATATGGTCCAATCTGCATACTCATCAATTGAAAACTTAGGCAAATCATGATACATACCAGAGGTATTATCCATGCTGAGTGTTTTTGAAAAACGAATGAGTTTTAAAACTGTTTTTCAAGATCTGTTCAAATGACCACAAAGATTCTTCCTCAAGAATCGATGATACTCAAAGCGATTGGTGCAGAGAACCTTTGCTCTAATACCACTTGTAGGTCCCGACGGGTTTCGTGAGGGCGTAAGTCTAGAGGGAGGGGTGAATAGACTTCGAAAACTTTTTCGTCTTGCAGATCGGGTGTGATGGCAAATTGCTTTGATCGAGTGCAAGTGAATCGGTTTGATCGATATCAACTTACTAATCGCTCAAGGCGAGATCGATTCGGTGATTCATCGGTTTAACTGATTGCGGAAGCTAAATTTTACCCGTGAAAAACCAGTTTTATCAAATCAGATTCCAAAGTCGGTTTTTCGGGGTTGACCAAAGTGTCAAACCGATCGATCGTAAGTTTGGTGCAAGTCGATCTTAACTTAGAATATGTATGCGCCTTTAATTAAGTTGAGTGCGATAGTGTAAAAGCAGGTTAATCAAAGGGGTAAATGCACACAAGATTTATAGTGGTTAGACAACCCGCCCCACGCCCACTCTTCCCTATCATCAAGGGCACCAACTAAAAACCGATTTTAACCAACTGGACTTAGATTATTGTGTTAGTCCAATAGAGTACACCAACAGATATTTAAAGGGTTCTCACTCAACCGATCCCAGAAATCAGAACTAGAAACCCTAGTCTGAAATCTTGCTAAACAACTTAACCTAACTTTGGGTTTTGGGTAAGATTATTTTTGTTCCAACTTTGGAATCTTTCCTAGTTTTTTAAGTAGCCTATCAGCTAGATGAAAAGATTTCTGTGCTAAGAACTATGGGATGAACACTTAGAAAATAATCTTCAAGTTTGTGTTCTTCGTGCGAAATTTGATTATAGCTTGAGCTTCTTGATAGTTTCCGTGTCTTCACTCAAGAGTAATCCCATATTTATAGACCTCGAAATCAAAGAGCCGTTGGAGAGCAATTTGAATTTCCGCTATATTTGGTAGACTTGCGGATTGATGTGACGTCTTCTTGAGAACGGCATGGCCGAAAAGTGTGAATAGTGTCTTTTATACCGTTTGAAAGCGGCACCAAATCCGTAATTATCGGCTCCGTTCATACGTGTCTTGTTCTTATTAGTTAATGAAGCACTTTTCGGTGTTTTGTTCTACCAACTAAGGTTGACATTCTTCTTGTTCGAGATCATCATCGTATGATTTGGTGAAACATCGATTTCCTTTGGTGTGGTGACTTCGATCGATACAACCGGGTCGATCTACTGATAGAGTCTTTACGGTGCGATTGTCTTAGCTTCAACTAGCAGACTTGACCGATGTCGGTCTTCTGGTCTGATCTTCTGTAAGTCATCTGATCTTCAAGTCTTCTGAATTTGAACTTCATGACTTCAGCTGATTATCTGACTTGATAAGATCGTCTGATCTTCTATTCTTCCCTTGCCCTCTGGCCTGTCGTATATCAGCTGATCTTTTGATCTGACCTATACATATTGAGATTCCCCCTCAATATGTGACCTATCTTATACATCAGTTGTTCTATACAATAATTATCAACTGGTAATCTTATAACTGGTAATAAAAACATCAGTCAGCTAACAGGTCTGACTGGTCCTATTACATGTGTTTTAGAACTTTCATCAAAACTCTAAATTTCCCAACACTTTCCGATAGAACCTTAGCTTCAAGATCTTATCGAGTATCTTCGTAATAACCAACTTAGATATTGAAAAATAACATTTCATTACAAATTTAATGTATTAATACATATTCAACCCTTTAAAATATGAGGGAAAAAATTAAAAAAGATAATATTAAAAGACCAAACTTGGTTTCATTGCACAAAACCCTAGAATGATCAATATTTCTTAATAACATTATCGATGTTCTAATTTTGAGATTCTGTTCATGATTAAAATCACCCGAACACTATAGAAAAGATGATCAACATTTGAACTAACACAGTAAGGACTATCAGAGCTCAAATAAGTACATGAATCATTTTCATTCAATCGAATCATGAGATCGCTTATGGACCTAACAACATCCAAAGTAGGAATAAAATTGCTCTACTCTGCAAATAATCATGATCGTTCATCATGTTCTTAAAATCAGGATAAATACTATCAATAATAAGACCGGTCAGATCATCACCACCTCTCAAAAAGTATCATATGGAATTGTACATCAAAATCATTACTCAGTTTGTGATCATATACTTCCATCTCCAGTAGATGTTATCCAATCAGAAAAAAAACTTTCAATTTGTTTAAACCATCGGTTGATTCCAAATTTTGCAACCACATGTAGGTAAGTTTCAGTAGGGTACAATCATTCCATAAAAGAGATGAACTTATTGTAGCTTGAGCATATCATGCCTCGTTCCTTTTTTAATAACCGATAATATCTGTCAGAAATCGCCTCCAAACACAACATTCTTATAATCAAAAGACAATCCAGAAGATAACAAATTGGTCAGCTACATAATATCATTCAAAGTAGTATCAAGTGCTTCAATATAATATCTATTTACCATCGGAGCTTCATCCTATATATTGAGATCGATCTTAATTAAAAGCTCGACAATATGACTATCCTGATTACAACTTGCAAGTGGAATCTTCGATATCATTAGTTGGAATGATAAATCTAGAGTGAGTAGAGAAGTCAAGATATACCACTGGATGCTACATTAATGACAATCTTACCATTAAACCTTGAACCTATAGACAACGTCTTCCATATAAATATTTTTCCAGTTTCACTATATTCATACACAAAAAATACTCATACTCAAATACATTGCGTTGTGTATTGATTCATAAATATTGTGCTTTCATCATTAAGTATACTCATCAATTACTCATACTCAATCTTCAATTCTAATATGTTGTATACAAATTCCATCATTAACAATCTATTCCGAGATAAAAAAAAAAAAAGGATCGGGATATACATACCCTCAAAGTCCTGTAGAGACTTGCCAAAAGTCTACAACATATTATTAATCTCTATAAGACAACCATTCTTGATTCTTCATAGATCATCATTAATTCTACATAAATTCAAGATTAAATGGATATTAATTAATCTAATTATATTAGGAATAACATAATATAACATGTTATTGGTATCATAAAATAAAATTTACTGTTTAAAAAAAAATATTTTTACTACCTCCGTCCCATTATTTTGTTCATACTTTGCTTTTCGTTACGTCTCAACATTATGTTCACACCCTAAAAAAAGGAAAACTCTTTATAAAAATATTCATAATTTACACACAATGTCATTACTTTTGGGCTGACACATACAGACAATTCAACTCATCTATTTACTTTATACATAAAGGTTTACAAAATTACCCATTAAGACCCAACTCATTATTCCATTTTTCTTAATATATATGTCACGTCACATGTGAACAAAATGTTAGATATATGTCATTTTTAAAATGTATTATGAATATATATATTTTAAATTGAAATACATATAATTGAAACTTGTGTAATGAGAATGTTAACTTGATCTACAATATTTTTAGATGATCCACCGATTTATTGTTAGTTAAATTTCTTAATTAAATTGTAAAGTTATATGATGTTTAATTT